>SNQJ01S0104874.1:24312-54521 GCA_010110895.2 Picea sitchensis
CAACAATTTAGAAGCAACATTGGCTAGTAAATCAACTTCTAAATTACTCATCCTAGGAATGGAATTTATATTAAATGCTAGAAATTTGTGCATTAAACCCCATACCTCAGTTTGTTAATTCTTCAAATGCAGTGACAAACAATGTATTTCATTTCTTACCTGTTTGACTACTATTTATGAATCACCAAATACTACCAAATTTTGCACATCCATGTCCAATGATTTCCTAAGTCCCTGCAGAAGTACTTCGTACTATATTGTGTTGTTAGTACATTCAAACTCTAATCGACAAGCAATAAATGTTTTATTACTTTTAGGGTCGATGAGCACAAAACCAACACCTGCCCCTTCTTGGGATTTGGATACGTCAAAATATAGGGACTAGATTTGTGCGTCATTAGTAGTATTTGGTGAAGTTGGTGCCTGAGTATAGGCTGTTACTTCAGATTGTTGTTATGGATCAGTGATAGAGGAAATTTTAGTCATGAAGTTACCAAAAAAGGTATTCACTCCCTGCATTTCAATTTGGATTATTTAGATAGTTTAGATCTATCACAATATGCTTAAGGTAACGTTCTTTGTTTATTCTGCTCTTGTTGGGCTGTCCATTTTCAGGCAGCCACCATTGAGACTAGTCTGTAGCAAGATAATTGTGTAGATTTTCTGACCAATCTCTCCTTAAAAATAGACCATACACTTCAGGAATATCAACAACAATAATATCGATTACTTGATGAACTTTGGGATTGGATGATAATCTAATCAACATATTTTTTAGTTAACCAATGACTTTGACATTCGTTCGATCTAGCTGAATGATTTTTAAATCAGAAGGTTTTACTTCTGCATTAATTTTCTGGCATACAGATAGAGGAATCAAATTTGATGATGCACCAAAGTCAACCATACAGTTATGTACATTCCTATTAAAAATTTCAAAAGTCAATAAAAACGGACACATTTTTTTAAGCGGAAACAACAAAATTTTGTTGATTTTTTATTGTTGTTCCTGAAATAGTTTTATGTAAGTTTCCTATAATTTTTTCTTATAAGTCCCTTTTGTCTTGATTTTCAGATGTCTCTTTACTTGGGACATTTTTAGCTATGTTTAAGTCAATTTTTTTTTGATTTTTTGCTGCTAACATCATTCTTTTTACTATTTTTAGCAGTGCTTTGAAGCATTTTCTGCAAAATAAGAGGAAATTTCAGCAATTCAAAAACAAAAATATTTGCCCTTAATTTTTTTAGATCTTCAATTAAATCATACTCTAAAACTGGGGTGGCTAGGATTTGTCTAGTTTTAGTTTTCTTTGGCTATTTTGAAAACACATTTTTACTTGTTTTGGGTGGTGACTTGTTTTGTGTTTTACTTCTAGTGTTGTAGGGGTGGACAATTTCAAAATTTGCTTGAAAAATATTGTCTGACAAGTGCCCGAAAATGAGAGGAGATGAGTCTTCCTCTTCTAGTACCTCTTCCTCAACCGTATCATCAGAATTTTCAGGAGGAACAGAAACAAAATTTTCATGCGCTTCCAGTATCGTTTGCAAATCACACTATATACTCTCAAAATTTAGACCTTTTGTGGTCGGGTTTGGCCGGTTTGGAGGGAAAGGTTTTCTAAAAGGAGGTTTGAAAATTCCTTTACTTGTAGATGCCTCCTTGGTGGATATTTTCAAGTCAACGACCTGATTGGGCAGTTTCTGGAAATATTTTTGCAAGCTCTCCAAGTCTAATGTTTCTTGTTTATTTTTAAGTTGAGGAGGCCTAGTGAGAATTTCTATTTTCTTCTTAGAAGACGAAGTTGTTTCAACTTCACTACTTAGATTATATTTTAAGCTCAATATATATTTCTCAATTTGAATTGCCTCCTCAAAGGATTCTAACAACGTGTTCTTTTTGGACCTTTTAACCCATATGGCTATGTTGTTATGCAGGGCCTTCATATAATATGCAACAATTAAGTTTTCTGGAGGGATTTTGTTTTCTAGTGTTAGGAATCTCTTGTTAAAGTATTTGACTTTTTATTTATTGTTCATATTTAAACTAGAGAGTTCCATCACTAAAAATTCTGGGGATTTATCATCTCCAAAGTTTTCTAGAAAACAAGTTTCAAACTTTTCCTAGGAGACGATGGTCTGAGGCTATTGAGAAAAATTCCAGGTTGAGGCCTTCCCCTCAAAAGTGTAAGGAAATAATCTGCATATGACATATTTGTTTTTGACACTCTGAAGTCTAACGGCAAGCATACATTTCTTGATGTGATCCTTAGCTGATTGCTTCGAATCAGGATCAAATTTGGGCAACCATTTCTCTGGATATTTAGGTAATGGGTGTTGGGGTCTAGGTACAACCACGACATCTTGATCGATCCAAGGTCTGGCAGGATTATTTTGGTTTTCCATGGGATTTGGTGGAGTCGAAGGTTGATATCAGTTAGATGAAGAAATACCTTCATCCGAGGATTCACCTCCCAAAGAAGGTGGGGAAGGTGGAATACCAGATCCTCCGGCACCAAGGATAAGTGCTTCAGCAGGATTGGTAATATTATCAGTCCCTATAGTGTTTCTAAGCAGACCAGTGCCTTGAAGTTGTTGTTGAATATTTGTAAAGTCAAGAGGTTGATTGAGTTGTCTACCAGGTTCTCTAATACGAGATAAGGCACTTTGAGTTCTTATGAGTGACTGGTGAACATTTTCTTGGACGTCAATCCCTTGAGGGAGTGGTGTCACTGGTTTGACAGGAATACCGAGGTTATCGTTTGAGTTAGTAGTTGTTTCAAGTGTAATGTTTGTGTCATAGAGACTACGCGTTACGATAGGAGAATAGTTGTTTGGAGGGGTCTTGCGACCTCCACGTGCCATCAATTAATCTCAGACCCTCCTTATAGCGCCATTTGTTGACGAGCATAAGTGAAACGCCATCAACTGGAAGGTCAGATCTGGACCAGGGTTGTCTAATTAACCCAATCCATTTGGAATGAACTGACCCGACAGGTTTAATGGCTCTGTTAGCCAACTAAGGTCCTAAAAATAATAAAGAACTAAACTAATCTAAAGCTATGATACTAACAATATATGTTTACTAATTACAAGTGTTCAACTAGAAACATAAATATACAAATGATTATAAACAATCTATATATAGTTTGCAAGGTTTACTTGAAATCTTGTGAAATGAATGTTGATAATAGTGTGTCTAACTAAGATAAATAAAGAACATAAATCCTTTTTTTTTGTGTGTGTGTTTAAATATTTTAAACTAATAGATACTAAGAACATAAAATTGAAACAATGACACATAAACAATCAAATCTAATTAATGCAATCATCATTTCATTGATAAATAATTTAATTAAATAACACACAAACTAACCTGTAGCTGATCAATGAAACCGAGATTATCTTTTTGTGTTGTTTGGGCTCCTACTCGTTCTGCTTTTAAGGGAAACCTATAACAAAACAATACTAGTACTTCCATAATAAATTCAAAGAAGTGTTTGATATTTGGAGTAATTTAATAACATCGGGAAGATAACTAAAAAAGAATCTTGTGATATTAAGATGATCAATATATGAGAACGAAGGAAAACTCGATTCTGAGTATTGATATTGTCAATCATTTAACATCTGAATAAACTCAATAATAATTAAATAATTGATTGATCACACATACAAAATGGAATGACAGATTATGGACAACATCTAAATATTTAACAATATGAAACACCATATGATGACAAGGCTAAATCTAAATCAACCATAATAATATCTCATAATACAGAGGTAGTAGAAGAACACAATGGAATAAGCATCACATAGGTCTAAAGCCAACAGTGAATCGCTTTTCCATATCAATTCCCCCAAATCATGTGTCCATATTGTATTCCAACAAAAGTTGTCCTAACTACTAAAAAACAAACACTATTTAAACTTGTCCTAGATTAACAACCTCTTATCATGCAAGATAAAGGGTAATCCCAAAAAATAGATTGCTTTACAAAAATAGGATAACAAAGAAACACTCCTGTAGGAGTTTGATTATCAAAATTAATTACATAAATGATATAGTTTTATCAACAAAAAGAGAAATTACTAAACAACGCAACGCATGATCCATGATTACTTCTCCTTGTGAATAGCATCATAACTGTTATTTTCTTGGAAATGAAAAAACGAAATTGAATTTAGAAAAAAATACAAACTAATATTTAGAAATAGATTGTCTACAAAATCGTGAGATTCTGTAGCTAGTCTTAAATTAACAACAAAATCAAATTAAATCTAACCATCTAATTTTTACAACATAATCAAATCAAAGAGAATCAAAACAATTTTGTACATAATCAAGTCAAAAGAGAATCAAAACCATTTTTACCGTTTTAGAGATTAGACAATGAAGGATCTGATAATTCCGAATTAATGATAGCATTTAAATTTGTTAAGTTCTTAATAATCACACTACCAGCTCGTTTGGGCCTCTTACTTGCATGATCTGCGTTGGATTGAACACGCGCCTTTAATTCTTGATTTTCCCTTTCAAGAAAGGACTTTTGAGCAACCATATGTTTTAACTGTGCCTGGAGGTATGGTATATCTCTGAAGTAACGTTCAACCCAGTCAAGACAATTATAACATTGTATAGGTGTTATGGCCAGTTGAGTGTACTATGTAATGGGTGCTTTGGTTTTTTCTGTAGTCTGCTTCAAATCGTGGCTTATACCAGCGAAGCCTTATATATTTTTTAGGAACAAAGGTAGTTCAGAAACAAAATTGTATTGTATAGCTTCACTATTGGTTTCATTTTTGAGACACTGGTTATCCACATTTTCTCAGGAAATAAATTCATTGATCTCATCATCGGTCAAGTGATCATCGACCTCGATCAATGAGATTGAGCTCAGATGATCTTGCTGTTGATTTCTTAGACTCCCGGATATTAACCTTCCTGGTCTCTTGTTTACAAAGCTCAAATATGAGTTACCCTATTTCTTGTTTTTGCGATTTTTCTTAACAGTTAATTTGTCAATAAAACCCCGAGTCAGCTCAATAGTAGGAGTAGGAGAAACCTTCTCCTTTAATACATCTATTACCTCCTCTAACTATTTTCTGGGCACAAAATTATATCGTGGCTCTTTGCCCAAAGGGTTTTGCATAGAAAAAGAGTTCAGGTCAGTGGTCGCATGGTCTCCATGTGGATCAACACCTTGACTTTAAATGGTAGGGTTACATGGACTAGGGTTCACATTTAAATGAAGAGGTTGGTCTTCTGTGTTCTCGAATAGGGAAAAATTGTTTCTACACAGGAAATCTTCCCAAGTATCCCCAATCTGAGCTAGATGCGATAACAACAAAATTTGAATAATCCCATGGTGGAAAAGGCTAGACAGAGGGTTTAAACTCTGTTTCTGATAATGCTTAGACATTTCATGCAGGATCAACAATAGATAGAAAGGCATGTTTATCTTGAACCCTAGGAAAATCATCAATAGTTGGATGTGATACAAAATCACTAAGCCATACCTACCCTCACAAGTTATGAACTATTTAAGAATTAGAAGCAGGTTGTGCCATCGAGGTTTTAAGAGAGTAATAGGTGTACCTTTAGGGAAACATGTCAATTTCTTAGAAACCATGAACAAACTCCAAGGCACGACTTCTAGCTTGGCGTTTTAGAACCATTTTTTCCCCTCTTGTGACAGTCCTATAGCTCGTGCTATAGAATCCTCGATTACTTCAAGTTGTAAATCCCGAATTTTGGCTTTAGAGCCATCAAACAATTGAGAACGAACATGTGAAACTTCCAGGTTATAACCCTCAAACTTTCAGATGAAAATGTCCTAACCATGTGCATGTAAATTGCTTATTTGATCGTCATGGGTGAGAAGATATTGAGATCCATTAGGTTAAATTTGAACCACAAGAGCCATGGTTGCTATCAAACAGACACAGTAAATGCAACGAGACGAAGGTTTCACATTCCAATACACAAATAATAGGGGGAGGTCTATAAAATTGGAAGAGGCCTGATACCTACGGACTTGGGAGGCTATCATGCTTGTTAATTTGAGCTTTGAGTGACAGAGAACCAGAGGAAGCATAGGCTTGTGAACCACTATGCACAATTAACATTAAACCCAAACAACTATCAACTTCCTATTTGAATAATGAATGCGAGTCTTAAATGTGTATGACAATAGGATGATGTGGAATTGTGAGTACATCAGTCATGTACCAGGGTGATAGGATAGGGATATGACTGGTAAGATAAAGAATCACATAAATTTTAATCCAAAGTTCTGTGTGATAAGGCATATGGAATATCAAAATCATAGAATCAACCATAGATACAACCAAGTCATATTTACCATAGTGAATAAAATTGTGGCAATGGATTAATCAATAATCTTACAAACCTTAAGACTTATAAACATATATATGTCTTTGAGGTGTAATCTCTTTAGCAAAAGAAACGAAGAAACCACAAACTGCAGAATGATCATCCAAGACAAACTTTTGTTAGAATTTCATGCTTGCAGTCATGAAATTAAACAAAACAAATGAAAATTTAAACGAAACACTCTTATAATCAGCTAGGCCAGTGAATATCCTTAAAACAAGAGGACATAAACGTTTATAAATGTAAGGAGGAGGCATCTACACAATTTTTTTATCCCTTGGTGGTGACTTTTATTATGATAAAATTTGATAGAATTGTTGGTTGCCAACACCTTTCAAGGTCTTAAACCTCTAATCAAATTCCCAAAAAGGTCCAGTTACCTTCTTCTTGATCTCTTTTAACTTTGTGATACACTGTGACTCCAATTTAGGCTTCTTTAAATCTGCACTCAACACAGTATTAATGACATTCAATGATTTAGGTCATGTGTATCCCGAATAAAATTTCATATACCATCTCACGGTGAGGTCCCTCAAGGTAGTACTAAATTGAGCTCTCTTAATAGCTTCATTGGTGACTTTCTTAATTCTCCATACAACTTCACATAGGAACCAATGTTGGTCAGGATCCTGAGATCCATCACCTCTAAAAATAGGTAGCCTCATTTCATCTGCCATAGATCTTCCTTGGTTTCTCGACTGAGTATGTACTAAACTACGTGTAACAATACTCTGATTTCTCTGATTACTCTGATTAATCATTTTTCAAGAGGAGTAATAATACTTACTTTGACAGTAGGCACAGTCCCTGAAGTCTCTGGTTCTTCTTGGCGAAGTTCTCCAGCCTCTACTTCCTCTTCCCTTGAGAACTTTGAATACTCCCAGTCTAATCTCCTTGCTTCTTCTCCACTGTAGAAATCCTCATCTTGTGTTAATGGTTCGTAACTCTGCTCAAACAAGTTCACAAGAGGAACCATCCTGAATGATCTCCCACTTCGTGGTGTCTAGCCTTTGCGTTGTTGTCGTTGTATGAATTATTGAACATTAAAGGAACCATTTGTTGGCACAAGGGAAGAGCTAGGGTTCAACTCTAACAATGCACCAACAAAACCTAACTACTGGTCCTTTCAGCAACACCCGCAAAGTAGATGAAGTCTCACCTGAAGTACCAATAGCGGGTTGCAGGACACAGGTCTATACAATGAGAGGAAACGTAAAGGGATCTTAGAACAAAAAAACAATGTAACCTAGAGAGTCTTTAACAGTATTACACTTAACTTCGCGAAGTTAGATTATACCTTCTATCTTTCATATGTAAACAACAATGCAATAACAATATAATCAGATAGAAAATAACACATCATCAACCACAAAGAACAACAAGATTTACTTGGTTCACCCTCTCCCTAGGGCTACGTCCACATAACTGTTTTTATTGATATATTAGATGAAAACATACAGTTCTATCTACGTACTTAGTTGCAAATCCTTCTCTCTCTTCCTATTTCTCTCCCTTACCTATGCACCCAACTGCAGGGTTGATCTTTGCACCCAGTTGAAGATCCATAATACAAGAATGCACAATACTTTGATCTCAATGTCGCTCTCACCCACAATAATAGTAACAACCCTCTCAACTCTTCCAGACCTATTTATACATTACATGACTCTCGGGAAACCTTATACCGAAGTTTAGGTATCAAAACCCTAGATCCAAAACCCTAGGTCCACAAGACCCATGTTTTCAGGGCTTCACTAGCCTGTCTTTCTTTCTTTTCTGAGAGGTTCTCCAAAGCATTCATTGGTGTCTTCTTCCACTTGTTGAGTTTTCCATGATCCATATTCTTTGATGCTTTATCTTCCTTGATATTCTCTTCCAACGACTTGCTTTTCCTTACTTCATTCCTTCTTTTCTACTTCTTTACCCACTTTGACCCTTCCTCGGTTTGTGTGCCTTCCATGCACTTTGTACTTCATATTTATTCTTCCTTAATATTATATTTATTCCTTAATACATAACCAATTAACAACAATTTCTCTTCTTCTTGTCCTTCATTCTGATAACAATTTTCTAGCTGGAGCCATAATTCTTTAGCATATTTGTAGTTTCTTATCTTTTCTTTGACTTGGTCTGACAATCCATCTTGCATTTCTTTTAAGGCTAATGAATTGTTTCTCCTTGCTTCCTTTGTAATTTTGGTTTTTCTCTTTGAAGTAGTTAAGTGTCAGGGCTTACTTACTACTGAATCCCAAACTCTAGATCCTCTTGACTTCATATATCTTTTCATATTTTCCCTCCATGAAGAATAAAATGTTCCATCAAATAAGGGAGCTTCATTTGTGGTGATAGAAATTTGTCCACCCATTTCTTCTAAATCTATCTTCTAGTGTTTAAACTGTGTTTAAGGCACTCACTCTGACACCAATTGTTTAAATGGACACTTGACACTGAGAGGGGGGGGGTGAATCAATGTCGCAAAACTTTGGACAATTTTCCATTTTTCATAAATTAACTGAACAACATATATTTATTTCATTTTCTCAACCAACATATAAAAGAATAAATATTTTATTTATTTATTTAACTTGAATGAATACATAAGATCAATATTTGAATATCTTCAACTTCAAGCAACTATGAGAGACCCAACTCTCTGTTACAAGACCCGACTTGTAGTTCGCAGATCCAACTGAGAAATGAGGAATCCAATCCTCATAACAAGTCCCATCTTGTTAATCTCATATCCAACTGAGATGTGAGGACTCCAGTCCTCATACAAGACCCAACTTGTAAACAAACACCAACCTGATAGAATGAACCTTCATTCAATCCATTATATATAAATATATATACTTTAACAAATTAAACTACACTTCTTCTCACCATTATTTCTTGTTTATATAGTCTTCCAACTGGTGTGAATTTGAGGCGTTGTATCTTTTGATATTTGAACCATTGTACCTTTTCATTTAAATGATAATATTAAACTTTAATTAATATCATTTTTCCTTTTTATTCTTTATTCTTAATATTTTCATGATTTAACTCTCTTTTAATCATGACTGTGTATTGGTTCATTTTTCCTCACGAGTTGATCACATATGGATCGGCTCATTATATTGTTCTCATGCTTCAACATATCATATTCAATCTTTCACCTATTCTTTGTATTGTTATGGTGTTAATTATCTGTCGAATTACATAGATGAAATCTGTATGAGGCACTTCCTTCAAACCATTTTCATATGACCATAGGCGCAGAACCACATGCTTATTAATTTAAGCATTGCCTCTTCTTTTACCCTTTTTGTTTTAGACCCTATATGTCCAGTGCTAGGACCGTGCTCTTCAGTACTTCGTCCTTCGAGACTTCAGGCCTTTGCAACCTTTCAAATCTCCCGAAGTGGATTTCGTTGAAGTGCGTATATGGATTTCACTAGTAGATCAGACTTTCCATATTTAATCTTTTGTAAACAGACGATCCTTACTTATCTACAGGATTCAACCACAATAGACGATTACAACTTAATGAAGAGTTGAGATAAATGGTTCTCATTTACTACGAAACTTCGGTTATTCGTGGCTCCTGGACTCTGGAGTAGAAATTCCTCCGGAGTGATTACCTACCAGATAAGTCATAAAGCGGTGGTGACTTCTTGTTGTCGGTTAACACCTCCACTTACACTATTGTTCCACTATGCTTTATCATCGGTTGAGAATGCTCCTAAAGTATATCAATGGTTAGTGTTACTTCATGATTTATGCTTACTCTATCTTTCCATTTTACTTTGATCAACGACTATGATGTAATAAAAGGTTGAGATGGATGGCCAGGATTATTTGTTGATCTGTGTCTCGGATCGACGACATAGAATGCTCCTGAAGTTATCTTAGATCAACGATCAACATTGACTTTGGCCTTCGATGCTTCGGGTTATTTCTCCTTCACAACCCTTAAATATTCTGGAGTTCATCTCGCCAAAGTATATTGAATGGTTGGATTTTAGTTGCACGATGAACGGTTCTTGTTCATTTCAATACTTCAGGAATTCGAGCATTTGCTGGTGGTGAAGCTCCTGAAGTACAAACTCCCAAAGTGACGTAACTTGCTGACATCATTCTTGACGTGGCACGGGCTGAGTGGCTACCACATGTTACTTAGATTTATAAATTACACATACATGAAATGCCAACTACATATTGACACTTATCATTATCTGATTGTGCCACGTGTCCTTCCTGACATGGATCTTCTCATGTGGCACATGTTCTCCTTATGGATCTAACAGTTTTCATAACTTCTAAAATGTATCTTATATCGACAGTTGAGAATGACTTCGTCCTCCGGTGCTTCATGTGAATTTACATGTTATCATGTGGCACATGTTCAGAATAGTGGTTGACCACTATTCTAATCCAATGACCATCATGTATTGTCCAGATCCGATGGTCCTCATTCATTTCGGGACTTCGAAACTTCAACCTTCGGGTGAATTTACATGTTCTCAACCCTTTTTTGTTGAATTGTTCAGCGTCAAAATTGACCACTGCTACCTTAGTGTGCTCTGAATAGATCAACGGTCGAGGGGTTTTATAGATCTGATGATTGATGAGAGTTCGTGACTCCAGGGATTTGGCCTTGGTATTTGCTTATCCTATCCTTCTACTTTACTCGATCCAACGTTTTGTATATTATCCAAAGTGTTCCTCAGATCAGACGACTCATGTTCACTTCGAGACTTTAGCCTTCGGGTAATCTAACCCATTCAGAGCTTCTTTTCTCCAGAGTAGTCAGCGCCAGAGTTGACGGTTGTTGATCTAATGGTTCCCCTTTTCTATTCTAGATCAACGACTAATACTTAACTCTAGATCAAATCTTAATCTAACGGTTGGGAAACCATCCGAAGATCCTACTTCACATCTGACAGTTGAGATTTAATCCCTCTAACTTCACCTCGATCTAACGATATTGGATTGTCATGAAATAAGAATGAACGACTCCTATGCATCATCTCTTATGAGCTTTGATTAACATTCTTTCTTCTTATTTGTTCATCGTTATTTCTCCTCATCTTTTAATAACATTTTGTGCATTATTTTATGCATTGATCTTTAGTCGTTAACTCTCCTGATATCTTAATTCATTGTGCTTCATTACTTCTTCTATCCATGGATTCTCTGCATGCTACCTCTCCTGAGATTTATAGTCATAGGATCACTATTGATCCTGTTAGCACAATGAATTTTGATTAATTGATGGGTTTCCTTAGGAAATAACCCCTTGGTGAAAAAATCAAGAAAGGGGTCTTGGGGCGACCCACTTTATGTTTCTTATCCTAAGTTTTTGATGGCTTAGCAGGTTGGCTCGATGTGCTAAGGAGTGTGTATATCTTAGTGGTTGAGCATGGTGTGCTCAAATCTACAGTCTTCATCCAATATTGGACCCCCCCCGACCTTTCTGCCTTTAATGGGGGGGTATGAGTTGGAGGTTTTCTAGCACGGGCCCCCCACTATCATGTCGCCTCCACAACAACTCAGAACCCCCCACCCCCGTGATTTACCGCTTACCACCTACCCGCCCCCCCCTCCGAGCTAACCACAAGATCACCTTCCCATACCGCCCATGCTCCCGCTGACACCTATTCTCCACTCACCCGACCACATGCATGTCCATTCCTCACTGTCATTTATCCCACTCTCACCTCCTGAAACCTGTCTTCGACTCATGCTCCATTTCCTCCACTATTTTTTTCAACTCCCCTCTGACCTGTCACACCGCTCTACCACCACAATCCTTTTTCATTTTCCAGATCACCCTCATGCCTTTACACCTCATCTCCTCGCATACTAGTTCTCACGCATTCGCAGTCACCACCAACCATAGCCTTCGACATGGCCAATGTTCACTCGTTGTATCCTACCATTTTTCACCAAGCACCTCGCCAACTCATCATCATCAACATCCATGTCCTCCTACCAGTGTTCCCTGTAGAAGCCCAACAAAGATACAGGTGCCGAGTTGACTCAGGCCCATCCGGATCCCGATGCAGGTAGTTAATGAAAGTGAGGGAGGTGGTTGAAAGCTCGTATCACCACATAAATGGAAATACAGAAAGGACTGGTAGATCTGAGCTCGCGTCTGATAGATAAATGCATGCGCAGTCTGACAGAGAAGGTTCGGATGAAAGAACTCACATCTAACAAAAGACTGCATGCACATTCTGCATAGAAGATGTAGAAGTCAAGCCTTGAATGCATGAGTCGATATCTCCTCTAGTGGTTGTAGTCAGTCTAAGTATAAGTATGTATTTTTAATATTTCGTTAGTGTCAATGGTTGAGCAAGGCTCCTGAATTGTAAAATTTTGATGAAGCATACTGGTTCTTTGGTTATGTAAATTGACTTGAGACTTCTTGATCAATCTAAGTTAGCTTCCTTAAACTTCTCTGTAAGAAGATGTGCTAAGACTCTCGGGCATGGAGGATCCAACTGAGGGTCGTTATGTTGTTGTAATGAAGGTTTGATTGTAGCGGTATCATGACCAGTTTTAGTCATCTTTCTTCTTCATCTTATTTGCCTCTGATACTCAAGTGTCCATGATTGAAGGATTCACATGGATTGTTATAGTTTTATTGTGATGAACGTTTGATTACAGTGTTGTTATGGTGTTCTTCATTTTCCTGAAACTTTGAATCTAAGTGGATCTTGTGTTTGAAGTTTTTCCTCCTTAGGCTACTTGAAGACCTGATGTCCATAGCATACCTCTACACTTTCCTCACCAAAGTCTTCCTTTTACTCACCTTTACTACAACTTAGAAGTTGATCAAGACCTCAATTGCATGTCCGTGCTAGTCCAATTTTCTAAGTTAAAACGATATTGTCTCGAGTCTTATCCATTTGACCTCTTTAAACTAATTTTATAGTGACATATAACCTGATGGGTACTGGGCTTACCTTTAATGCAATTTGAAGGTGACTTCGAGTGCTAACATTTGTGGAATTGTTGTTGGGGAACAAATTGAAGACATTTCCCTGGGATAGAATGACAAAGAGCTTCTGATTCTTAAGGTGCATCAGATATCAGTACCATTGAAGATTGAAACTTGCACTTGGCGACTCCACTGTTTTAGTTGTTGCTTCTAGAGGCAGAAACACAAGGTATACTCCACATTTTCCTCTAGCAACACCTAAAGTTGACCCAGAGAAAGTTATCAGAAAAACAAAGACCCCTTAGGAAGGTACTTCAACTGCTCTACCAGGTATTTCTGGTAATTTTCATAATCCTTCTTTAGAAACTCCATTATCTGCTTCTCATTCTCTTGTTATACCATCTATTGGAGTTTCCAGAAGTTTAAATTTTGGGAGTGTTCATGTTGATTTCTCCCCTCCTAGTCTTGGTTTGGAAGGAGAAAGATTTGACACTCCTGTTTCCCCTGAGTTTGTACCATGTTTTAAACCTAGGACCTTGGAATATTTTCCCACTCCAGGTTTTCCCACTCCTCCCCCTATTAGAGTTGCTGCATTTACAGAAGGGGAAACCTCTGTTCCCTGGATCCCTATAGCCTCTTATCCAAATCCTCAGTTTTTTTTCTTTTCCCCCCAGAAGCACATCTCCACTCTCACATGTCCAAGCTCCATCCCCTCCTAGTTCTCCTCCAAATCATGTCCCAATGGCAGGTGTTAATCCCCCTAGGAATAGAATGGATGCCAAAGTAGCTTATAGATACGCCCCTCTTGTCCTGCCTCATCCTATGAATTCTCTCCCAGTTGGTGGCTACCTTAAGCAGTTTCCTAAGTTCACAGGTGAGGGAGACATAAATGCAGAAGATCACCTTGCAACCTTTTATAGTTATGCAGAAAATTATGTCATTATGAATGAGGATGTATGGATGAGAATTTTTTTTCATAGCCTTGATGGAGAGGCTAGGAAATTGTTTAGGGCCTTGGTTCATGGATCTATTGATGGGATTGAAGCCCTAGATGATGTATTCTTAAGACATTGGGGGGATAAAAAATATTTCCTTTACTATATCACAGAGTTTGGATCACTTAAGAAAGGAGAAGGGGAATTTGTTTCTCACTTTTCAAAGAGGTTTAATAAAATGTATAATAAGATTCCTACTGAAATTAACCCTACAGAAACCTCTGCCAAAATTACTTTTGCTAGTGCTTTTGACCCTGATTTATGCCTCCTATTAAGAGAAAGAAGAGCTACTTCCTTGGCTCATATGCAAGATGCATCCCTGGAAGTGGAGTCCAATATATTGGCAGTTGAAAAACTTAGGATTAATGCAGATAGAGATAGAGGAAAGGGGAAGTCTGAAGTTTCAACCTCTGGTTCCTTAGCTGCCCACCCTCAAGTAGACGATTTGACCAAGCTGGTAAAGTCACTTCCTGCGGAGGTGGAAAGGTTGAAATTGGAAGGAAAGTAGAGCTATTGAAATCCCCCTAATGTAGAAAATAAGGGTAACTTTAGAATACCAAATAACGCCCCTCATATTATCCAAAGGGATCAAAGAAACAAGGATAAGGATGATCAGAGAATCCAAGCCCCTCTCCAAAATAACCTTGTTACTGATGAAGAAGGAGAGGAAGAGGAGGTTGATATTGAAATACATTTCTTTGGAGACACCTCATCATTTCCTCATTTAACCCAATTTGCATATGAGGAGTCTCTCATGGATAGCCAACTAAACGGGATGAGTAAGAGGGAAAAGACCAACAACAATCCAAATAAATATAACCTCAGGTCCAAGAAGAAAGAAGAAAAATCTGGCATTCCTCATCAGCCTACCAAAGTAGAAAATCCTGCTAAATATGTAGATGACAGTAGTAAGGAAAAGAGGGCACAAAACCCCTCACCAGTGGCCAAAAGTCTTGTCCCATAAGTGAGAGAAATTATAAATCCACCCTCCTCTTTCAACTTTGAGAATGAAATTCAAAAAATTAGAATCCTTGTACCCCTTTCAAAGTTCGTCAATCATGAAGACTTCAAAAGGTGCCTCTCTAAAATGTTGCAACCTACACCCTCCTCAAATGCCACTGATTCAGTAAATCTCCAAGATGAAAATCCAACAGTCATCTCAGGTCCTTTGATAGAATATAGAGATGATTCATCCCCTCCCTGCTATACATCACTGAACATACATGACAAGGTGTTTCATAACTGTTTGATGGACTCAGAGGCATCTCATAATCTCATGCCCAAAACTGTCATGGATGAACTTGGATTAGAAATCACAAAGACTTACCATGACTTATATTCTTTTGACTCTAGGAAGATGAAGTGTCTTGGGGTCATCAAAGATCTGGTTTTGACCTTGTTTCAGTTTTCCATGAGAAGTGTGGTCATGGATATCATGGTGGTTGATGTTCCCCCCAAATTTTGCATGCTCTTCTCAAGATCTGGGATAAAAAGACTTGGGGGAACCTTTCAGATGGACCTCACATATGCTACCATTCCTATGTTTCAGGGGGAGCATAGAAGACTTTATAGGGAAGCTCATTTGGCCTACATTATTAGTGACAAAGAAAACCCCACCAACGATCCTATTTCCGCACTTGATACTGATTTGGGATCTAGTTTATTGCAGATCACTGATGCTCCTAAACCTCCTCTTGAAATTAGAAAACAGTCCATTACTTTTTGTGAAGATTCTCCTCCAATCACTTCTGTTTGGAAGATTTTATTTGACGGAGCCTCTTCTAAGGAAGGTGTTGGTGCTGGAGTGGTCTTTGTTTCACCTACTCAAGAGACTATATATTTTTCCTACAGGTTAGAATTTGAAACTACCAATAATGTGGCAGAGTATGAAACTCTTGTTTTGGGTTTGAGGGCTGCAAAAGACATGGGGATTGAAGACATATCATTGTTTGGGGATGTTGAATTAATTGTCTATCAGATAAAAAATCTTTATCAAGCTAAGCACCCTAGGCTGAGAACCTATAGATATGAAGTGTGGGACTTGGTTGAAAGTTTTTTCTTATGTTTCAACATTTCATTTATTCCAAGAGAAGAGAATACCATGGCTGATTCTTTGGTTCTTTCAACAAGTAATTTCAGAGTCCCTTTGCCACTAAAACTCAAGTATGATGTAGAAGTGAAGTATAAACCATCTATACCTGACAATGTCAAGCATTGGAAAGTGTTTAAGGATGATCTTGAGATCAAAATATTCCTTGAGACTGTTGGTGAGTTTTATGCATTACATATTGATCAAGATCACAACTCTGAAAGTAATCCTCATGCTGATGTTTTCCTAAACAAAATCGTTAATAATCATATTGTTCAGTTGCCTAGTAATTATATTCCAAACGGACTAGTTCCTTTGGAAAGACTGCTTGACAGGAATGATGTGGCAGTGAAGGTTAAGGTTTCAACTGATGATGATGATGTAACTGAGTGCAATATTGGTACAAAGAAGGATCCAAAATTTGTCAAGTTGTCAAGCAAACTGTCAAGGGAACAAAAGGTTGAATATGCTAAATTGTTAAAAGAGTTTGTTGATGTGTTTTCCTGGACATATGAATATCTCAGAACATATGACACAAGTGTCATTGAACATAAGATCCCATTGAAGCAAGAGGCCAAACCATTTAGGAAAAAATTTAGACAAATAAATCCCATGTTGATGCTTATTATGGAGAGGGAAGTAAAGAAGCTCCTAAATGCCTAGATCATTATCCCCTTAAGATATTTTGAATGGGTAGCCAACCTGATCCAAGTGAGAAATAAGAATGGAGAAATCATACTTTGTGTCGATTTCCGCAACCTGAACAAAATCTCTAAGAAGGCTAATTACCCCTTGCCAAAGATGGAGCACATATTGCAGAGAGTGACATGTGCATCTAGGATCTCTGTTGTCCCTTGGTTATGGAAGGAAGTGAAGAACGAGGAAGAAAAGGTAAAAAGTGAGCTTCGAGGGAGACACAGTGACTGTCACTGGGTCAAAGTGAGCAAAAGAACAGAAAAGATGGAGTGAAGTGCAGAAAAGAAATCCATTGGATGAGGAGATCGAGGATGATAGATCAGCATGGAAGATGGATCGAGGATGACTCAGGAAGTGGAAAAATCCAGCATTAGATGCCTTGGAGCACCGCGAGATGAAGAAGGAAAGGCAGGCTGGCGAAGCCCAGAAAGAATGGGTCAAGTTGACCTAGGGTTGTAGACACCCAGGGTTTTGGTAATTAGGATTTTGACACCTAGGTTTCGACCTGAGGTTGTCAGTGAGGGATTGTAATGTATAAATAGAGGTCGAGAGGACCTAGGTTAGGTGGGTACCGTGGTTGAGACTTGTTATCAATTATTGTTCATTGGGAAAATATTGTATTAAGGGTGAGATAAGTGCTGAGAGAGAGAGCCTTCTAGTATTGTAAGATCTTCAGCTAGGTGCGAAGATCAAGTCCTTCAGTTGGGTGTGCAGGAAGGGAGAGATAAAGAGAGATGAAGAGAGAGGATATGCTGGAAAAGAGCGCAGATCAAAATTGTAAGATTTATCTTAATATATCACAAGCACAGTTCTGTGGACGTATCCCTACAGAGAGGGTGAACCACGTACATCTGTTGTTGTCTGCGTGATTGATGCTTTGAGCTCTGATGTTTTTATATTGTTATTTGCATTATTGTATTAGATCAGATCTATAGATGTGAAGGATATATCTAGCTAGTTGAATGATAGATTCTTGTTATGTTGCTATTGTAATAAGAACCACTTGATATTCCCCTAGTTGTAGACATCTCTGTCCTGCAACCCCCTCATAGATGCTTCGGGTGAGACTGCATCTGCTTCGCAGGTGTTTTTAAAAGGGCCAGTAGCTAGGGTTTGTTGGTGCACTCTTAGAGCTGAACCCTGGGTCTGCCCCTATGCGAACAAATGGTTCCGTTGTCGGGACATGAATCTTTTGAAGGGAATGTCAAGGTGGTTCCCGTCGAAGACAGAGATTTAGAAGTGGATAGAGGATCAAGAGAAGGACTTCGTTGAAGCCTAGAACAAGAACCCTAAAATAAGCACTGAAGATTGGTTACAAATATACATCTTCATTGACATTCACGATATCTTCTTTGGAAGAATCCATCAGGAGCTACACGAGTGGTTGGCTAGGTTAGCTGACACACAGTTTGAAATCTGATCTAGACTTCCTGTGTTTTGGACACGAGAATTGATCCAAAAGGTCAAGAGAGTCGACAACATTGTATCCAGAGAAGTAGATCACTAGTTTGATAGTACCATCGGAGGTTATATCACCGAGTTTGTTGTTGACAGAAAATAATCATATAGCCAAGCCGAGAGATACTTTTTCAAAGGACCCAGAGGAAACTTTTTGCACTTCTTGAAGCTAAGAATCAAGATGCTCTTACATGAAAATCACATCTTGAAGATACAGTAGATTGATCGGCCCTGAAAAGGATAATGTTCAAGATCTCATACAATGACAGCGACACAGAAGCAGGACATACACACAATGGGAAAGTATTCCAAGGAGTTCACCTTGAGAAATTGTTTAAGCAAAACTACGGAGAAGAAAGTTTCTATAGTGGAGAAGAGGTAGATCTAACTGACGAAGAGAATCCAGAGCCCACCAGAACAAAAGAAGGGGAAGATGAAGAACTACGCCAAAGCGAGCCAGAAACCTAAGAAACTGCATGAACTATTGGAGTAAGTAACATTAATCCTCTTGTTTTCCCAACAATACTTAGTAGTCAGAATAGTCAGAACCACCAGAGTCTTCAGAGTACTGTTACTAGTAGCTCAAAATCTACTCAGACAAGAACCCTAGTCAGCTTTATGGCAGATGAAATGAGACTCCCTATCTATAGAGGATATGGATCTGAAGATCCAGATCAACATTGGTTTCTATGTGAGGTTGTATGGAATATTAAAAGTATCATCGATGAAGCCATCAAGAGAACCCAGTTTAGCACTATGCTAAGGGACCACGCACCGAGATGGTACATGAAACTTGTCCAAGGATTGACACAACCTAAGCCCCTGAATGAGATCAAGAATGCGATGATTACAGAGTTTAAGAAACCTAAGTAGGAGTTACAATGTATTACGAAACTAAAAGAGATTAAAAAAAAGGTAGTAGAACCTGTTTGGGAGTTCGACCAAAGATTCAAGACCCTAATAGGTCGATTAACTTTCCAGATCCCCGACGAACAAAACAAAGAATGGTTCATCACTGTGCTATTACCACACATAAGAATCCCTCTGATGCAGCAGAAGATTGCATCTCAAGAAGAATATTTGGATATCTCCATGAAGCTTGAATTAGCACCGATGGGAGAATCTAGCTCAGGCATTAGCTAGATCATGAGCCAGCTAACTAGTTTTTCTTTATAGGTCGAGGATATGAAGAAAGATAAGGGAAAAGAAAAAAGGAAAGATATCCAGTGTGTAAGATGCAGATATGAAGGCCATGATAAGGAATACTATCCCTTATTTCATGAGTACTTAGAATCAGGGGCACCAAGCCCCTTAATGTAAGTTAACCTACCCTGGTGCGATGTATGTAGAAATAGGCATCGCCTAGGTGAGTTCTACTACATGCAAAAGTATGTCTAGACACCCATAAACTTGTATTTTACATTATGTAAATCTGTGGGGCATGATGATCAGGATTGTATAGCTTGTTATCTCATGCATGAAAGGTTGAGAGACATATACAAGATTCAAGTCGAAGTAGAACAAGAGGGAAACACTCCGCAGTACAACTCTCCGGGGAGACGAAATTTCACTCCTCGTGGTGGCTACAAAGGAGGAGGAGGAGGTATGGGCTGAGGCTGAGGACAAATAATCTATTACAACTACATGCAACCAGGACATTTAGCAAGGGATTGTCATAATCCCTGCACAACCTGTAGTTACTGTAACTCCTTCGAGCATGTCATATAGGAATGCCCTGTGTTGCTGGCTAAACTTCAGAAAAGACGAGGACCCCAGCAGAATGCACAAGTACAACTGATATATCTTGAACCTCGCGGAGCAAACTCTAGAGTCGTTGTTATCACTTGAGGAGGTGTTGCTATAGGATAAGACAAAGCAGCCCAAGGAAAGACTGAAAATGACCACAGAGTCAGGAAAGCTACAGAAAAGACCCCAAAATTCGATGCTAAGAAAGAAATATAGATATTCAAGGATGCAATAAAATAGTTCAAAGGATATCAAGGATCTTCATCAAAGAGACAACCAAAAATAAAAGAATATGGCATGCCTCAAGCGTTTGATCTGTCTGCATCGCCAACAGAAGGGAAAGAGGTAAGCAAAATCATGGAATTCTTGTACACTTTTGTTAAGTTGATTCAAGATAAAGGTTCTATACAAGAATTACAAGATTTAATCAAGAAGTATGAACTAGGAAAAATAGACTCCTTACTAAATAGAGCAGTGCACCAAATTGGAAAAAGGAGAAGGAAAAATAAATAATTACACTTGAATGCCAAGATAGGAGAATATGAGATAGACTATGTGGTCCTTGACTTAGGGTCAGAGGTCAATGTCATGACAAAGCAGACTTGGGTACCGATGGGAAAACCCAAGCTGATATATTGCCCTATCAGGCTTCGCATGGCTAATCAACAAGTTGTCATCCCATTTGGACGATTAGAGCATGTCCTAGTGGACATCGATGGAGTAAGAACCTTTGCAGATTTTGTGGTAATTGAAATTGTTGATGATAGCTACCCTTACCCTGCATTGTTAAGAATTGATTGGGCCTTTAACAATTCCATTATTGTGGATATAAAGAAAAGATGCATGACATTTGAGAAAGATGACCTTAGGGTCATTGCACCTTTAGATCTAGATGAGGGTCCATGATACACAAAACCTATCAGAGAAGAGGACCACGCATTTGAACTGGAAAAAATATACAAATTAACAGCCAGACATCAGGATTATATACCCTACAACTGATGGGAATCTGATCTAGCGAAGTGACAACACATGTTCATCTGACTCAGAAGAAGTGCTGGAGAACTGGCAGAACCAGATGTACAAAGTATCTACAATAAGATGTGCTAGGCTAACCAGAGAAGTTCATTGGATTGACACAATAGTGAGTAATCTACCCACATTTGATGGGCTGAACCCCTTAGAAAAATTCTTATTAGAATTTTAGACAAGTGTACCAACACAACAGAGGTTGTTGGCAATGGATGAGGCCATGAAATCCACACCAACAAGATGGTGGGGGACACATAAAAGAAATATTACATACTTGACACAATGCCAAACTTTGATGACAACGTGGTTTTCAGGACAAGTAGGAAGCTGCGAAGCATGGTACACAGGTCGAAGCCTCCCAAAGGACCATGTACGAAGATGCGAAGAGGCCTGGAGTGACATTCCTAGAGAAAAATGGGTACACAGATTCGTCAATACGCTAGATACCACCCCGATTAACTAGTACCTTCAAGCAGAACTGTGCCTTGTCACTTCAGAATGGGAAGGTATGATCCAAAATTTTATAACCACCTTTTTGTTTGATAGTGAATTTCCTTCTGTAGATAAATCACTACAGATGGTGAGACATAAATTATTTAAGGAGGCATCTGGCCTCCCTTTGGAGAAAGAAGAGGATGAATGGATTGCGCCCCTCCAGAAACTGCAGACCTGCTACAACATTAATTCCGATGAAGACGATGATCCAAGGAAGGTGAATATCATAGAAACATAAGGTCAGAGAGTTGTGGAAGGACCAGGAGTTGAACTACCATTCATTGGAAAACCGATAAAGATAAAGAAATTCAATATCAGGACAGAGGTGACACCAAATATTTCCAATGTCAGAGATTACTGGGACACTGCCACCACTGACAAAATCACAGAATTATTACACGAGTATCAGGAATTGTTCCCAACCAAGTTCACTGATATGAAGGGAATCAAAGGACCTATGGGAGAAATGAGAATACCTTTGAAACCCGATGTGAATCCAGTCAAGAAAAGACCCTACAGATTGAACCCAAAATATAAGGAAAAAGTGAAGATTGATCTCGACAGAATGCTGGAAGCAGGGATTATTGAACCTGTCGAAGAGTTGGAGTGGATTAGCCCCATGGTAGTGAAATATAAGAAGACAGGTAAGATCAGGATTTGCGTAGATCTCAGGAAGATGAATGATTCTTGTCTACATGATCCTCTCCCTACACCTTTCACAGATGAAGTGTTGGATAACGTGGGAGGCCAAGAAGTATATTCTTTTATAGATGGGTTTTCAGGATACCATCAGATCCGCATCGCCAAAGAGGACCGTCATAAGACTATGTTTTCCACAGAGTGGGGATCCTACCAATATACATTAATGCCATTTGGACTGAATAATTCCCCTGCCATCTTTTCCAAGGTGGTGGTTGAAGCGTTCAAAGAATTTTTGCATAAGTGTTTAGAAGCATACTTTGATGACTGGATTTTTTTTAGTTTGTTGAAAAATCATATGGAATGTCTAAGGCTAATGCTGGATAAATGCAGGCAGTGTCAAATTGCTATGAATTTGAAGAAGTGCATCTTCTTCTCACCATTTGGAGTATTATTAGGTCATATTGTATGCAAGGAAGGATTGTTGGTGGATCCATCCAAAATTGCAATTATAGTTTATTTACCACCACCTACATCAGTCAAACAACTGCATAGTGTGCTAGGACATACTGGCTATTACAGGAAATTTATCAAAGGATATGCTCATATTACTGTGCCAATGGAGAATTTATTAAAGAAAGACTATCAGTTTGGTAGGACAAACGAATGCCAACAGAGCTTCGACACACTGAAACAAAAGATGGTCAATGTGCCTATTCTAGTATTTCCCAACTAGAGCAAGGAATTTCATGTGCATGTTGATGCATCTTCTATTGCATTAGGAGTAGTACTGGCGTAACCTAGAGAAGGGGACATTGATCATCCATTAGCATTTTCCAGTAGAAATCTCTCCACAGCTGAAATCAATTACACTACTACAGACAGAGAGCGACTAGCCATGGTTTATGCATTGCAGAAATTCCGCCACTACTTGTTGGGAGGACACTTTAAAATGTTTACTGATCACTCCATGTTGAAGTACCTAGTCAACAAACCAGTGTTGGGGGGGATAATATGTAGATGGCTTCTCCTATTTCAAGAATATGATTTTGAGATCACAGTTAATCTAGGAAGAATGAATAAGGGCCCAGACCACCTGTCGAGGTTGGAGCATGGAGAAGAACCTACCATTCTAGAGGATACACTACCAAATGCACAACTGCTCACCATTAGAAATATTGATGACCACTTTGCAGACATAGTCCAGTTCCTGTCAATAGGAATGGCTCCAGCCGAGTACACAATTATGCAGAAGAAACAACTAGTGGTGCACGCTACAGATTTTTCACTCATAGCTGGTCAGCTATATAAAATGGGACCTGATGAGATCCTAAGAAGATGTGTGATGGAGGAAGAATTCCCTATGATCCTCGAAGAATCTCATGAAGGCATTGCAGGAGGACATTACGCAGGAAAATAAACTACGCAGAAGGTTCGACGAGCTGGCCTTTGGTGGCCTACATTACATAGAGATGCTAAAGAATATACCAGAGCATGCGATGTATGCCAACGAGTTGGAAAATCATCCTGAAGAGATGAGATTCCATTAGCACCGTAGATGACCCTACAAGCATTTGAAAAATGGTCCATTGACTTTGTGGGATCTATAAACCCACCAGGAAAGCACACAGGAGCAAGGCATATTATCACTGCGACATAATACCTGATTAGATGGGCCAAAGAAAGAGCAGTCAAGGATTGTAGTGCATCTACAACTGCACGTTTTATATTTGATGACATAATAACCAGGTTTGGATGCCCTAAGGTCCTTATGAGTGATCAAGGTACACACTTCATCAATAAGACAGTTGAAGCCTTGACTGAAGAATTTGTAGTCCACCATTAGAAGAGTACACCTTATCATCCACAAGCAAACAAAACGGTTGAATCATTCAACAAGATCTTGGAGACAACATTAAAAAATATTTGCAGTGTGAACAGGGATGACTGGGATTTAAGAGTACCATAAGTACTCTGGGCTTATAGAACCACTTGCAATAAATTAACAAGGCAAACCCCTTTCAAGTTGGTTTATGGTCTTGAAGTTGTTGTCCTAATGGAGTACTTGGTACCAAGCTTAAGAATTACTGCATTTACAAACATGGATAATACAGGTGCTATTCATGAGAGGCTAGCATAGTTGGTTGAACTAGAAGAAGATAGATTCATTATAGGCTTCCATCAACAAATTCAGAAGGAAGGAGAAAAGGTCTATCATGACAGACACATCAAGAAGAAGATATTCATGCAAGGTGATTTAGTATTGGTATATGACAGTAATTTTATCAAACACCCTGGGAAGTTCAGAATGCATTGGTTCAAACCATATGAGATTTCCTATGTTACAGAAGGAGGAGCTACGCAGTTGAAAACATTGAAAGGAGACTGTAAGGAAATCTTGGTGAATGGGAGTCGACTGAAGTTGTACTATGACAACCAGTTGCCTCGTAGATCTTAGTATAATCAAGAAGACAAGGGTCCAGGTACTAGGTGTAGTTGAAACTGGGTACCAGACATAGAAAAGACATTCTGCACAAGGATGGAAAGGAGGCATAAAGCATAAAGCATAAAGCAAGGGCTGCACTGCGCAGTTGAAAGTCGAAGTAAAACAAGAGGATCAGATCTCAAGTTCCTCAGGACGAGTCACAAGTGAGTGTTGGGGGCCTATTGGCCCTTGGTTATGGAAGGAAGTGAAGAATGAGGAAGAAAAGATCAAAAGTGAGCTTCATGGGAGACACAGTGACTGTCACTGGGTCGAAGTGATAAAAAGAACATAAAAGATGGAGAGAAGTGCGGAAGCGCAAGCCGTTGGATGAGGAGATTGAGGATGACAGATCAGCAAGGAAGATGGACCGAGGATGACTCAGGCAGTGTAAAAAGCCAGCATTAGATTCCTTGGAGCACCGCGAGATGAAGAAGGAAAGATAGGCTGGCAAAGCCCGGAAAGAATGGGTCAAGTTGACCTAGGGTTGTAGACACCTAGGGTTTTGGTAATTAGGGTTTTGACACCTAGGTTTCGACCTAAGGCTGTCGGTGAGGGATTGTAATGTATAAATAGAGGTCAAGAGGACCTAGGTTGGGTGGGTACTGTGGTTGAGCCTTGTTATTGATTATTGTTCATTGGGAGAATATTGTATTAAGGGTGAGAGAAGTGTTGAGAGAGAGAGCCTTCTGGTATTGTAAGATCTTCAGCTGGGTGTGAAGATCAAGTCCTGCAACTGGGTGCGTAGGAAGGGAGAGAGAAAGAGATATGAAGAGAGAGAATCTGCTAGCCAAGATTGCATATCAAAACTGTAAGCTTTATCTTAATATATCATAAGCACAACTCTGTGGACGTAGCCCTAGAGAGAGGGTGAACCACATACATCTATTGTTGTCTGTGTGATTGATGCTTTGAGCTCTGATGTTTTTATATTGTTATTTGCATTATTGTATTAGATCAAATATATAGATGTGAAGGATAGATCTAGCTAGTTGAATGATAGATGCATGTTATGTTGTTGTTGTAATAAGAACCACTTGATATTCCCCTGGTTGTAGACATCTCTGTCCTGCAACCCCCTCATCGATGCTTTGGGTGAGACTGCATCTGCTTCGTAGGTGCTATCGAAAGGGCCAGTTGCTAGGGATTGTTGGTGCACTCTTGGAGCTGAACCTTGGGTCTACTCCTATGCCAACAATCTCCATGATTGATGAATTTATGGCTACAATCAGATCTTTGTCCTGCCTGAAGAAAGAGACAAGACAACCTTCAAAAATCCTTGGGGTATATTTATATATTCTAAGATGCCCTTTCGATTGATGAACGTAGGGGAGACCTTTCAGTGAGCCATGGAGATAGCCATTATTGGAGAGAGGGATAGATTTGTAGTCATCTATTTGGATGACATCATAGTATTCTCCAGGTCCGATAAAGAACATTGTTATCATCTGAGGAGGGTTTTCCTAAAGTGCGAAAAATTTGGTCTCTCTTTAAATCCCAAGAAGTCTTTATTTGCCATGCAAGAGGGAAAATTGTTGGGGTGCATAGTATCAGCTAAAGGAGTCATGATTGATTCAAGCAGGGTAGAAGATATCCAAACCTTGTCACTCCCTAGATCTAAGAAAGAAGTTCAGACTTTCTTGGGGAAAACTAATTTTTTGAGAAGATTTGTTTCTAATTTTGTTGAATTGGATAAATACTTTACAACCATTCTCAGGAAGGGGAATGAAGTGAAATGAACTGATGAGTCCAGAGATTCTTTCAACCAAATCAATAAGGTGTTGACTAAAGCACCTATGCTCATCAACCCAAACTACTCCAAGGATTTTCTGATTTTTCCCTTTGCTTCATCTGACATAGTAGCAATTGTTTTATTGCAGAAGAATGTTGAAGGGTTAGAGCAGCCCATTGCCTTTTTCAATAGGGAATTGATAGATGTTGAATTAAAGTATGACATCATGGAAAATCATGCCTATTATTTGGTCAAATTTCTCAATACTTTTAGGGTCTTGTTGGCAGCCAATAATATTTTTCCTATTGTCCTATAAGCTGCCTACACCTATGTCTTCTGAACTTCAAATTGTTGTCGCATTTCAAATAGACGATATTTTCATTTCTTGCGACACTTGCAAATTTGTCTCCATTAAGTTTTCACGACTGTAAGCGTGAAAACTTCTCCTTTCAAAGTCACATTTCGATCACT
Source organism: Picea sitchensis (assembly GCA_010110895.2). Classification (NCBI taxonomy): domain Eukaryota; kingdom Viridiplantae; phylum Streptophyta; class Pinopsida; order Pinales; family Pinaceae; genus Picea; species Picea sitchensis. Next base: position 51,473 of record SNQJ01S0104874.1, read on the forward strand.
ATCTGAATTGTCGTCATCTTTTATCAATATTTTCTATGGCACTTATATTTGGTTTATCGTTATGTGGCTGAAAGGATTTTCGAACTATGCCTATTTGGACATTCTTACTTGATTCTATGAATTGATTTTATTAAACTTATGAGGCATTGATCATGTGGGCTTATACTTGATTCTATGAATTGCATAAGGGTCATGATTCATTTTTTTTTTTATATACGATATGATCCTTATAATAATCTTTTTATGGCTCTTGGCTTGTAAGTTTTGTAAGTGGAAATTGGCACAATGGTTTAAAACTTTTGATTAAACATTTATGCAATGGCGCATGGTTAACACCCGGTGTTGGTTTCATGTTGAGTGACAATGGTTTGAAAGATTATAGTTAATGGCGTGTTGGCATGTCACTCACCGTTTGATTCTTTGGTTGGCCGAATGATAAGGTTTTGAACTATGTTATGATTGACTGAACAACTGTAGAATTCGCCGGTTGTACTTTACCATAACTATAATGCATGGCGGTGAATAACTCCACCACCCTCGCATGCGCACATTAATTCTTCCCCTTTGATCATTCATTGCTATTAGACCAAATGACTCTTCTCCTGTGCATTGGTTAATTCAACCCAAACCCTTACTATGTGCTCGCACCATGGCCCCAGTCGTCCGAGCTGAACCCAATGGGAGCTAGGCTCTGTTGATGTTTGACAGTGCCCGTAATGACCTTGAGGAAAATGGGTGGATTCCATTTATACAAAAATTCGAGGGTTTTAACCTCTGCGTAACTCGACAATTCGCCATGAACTTTGATGGCTGTCGAGCCAAGGTCGGCAATATTCAATTGGAAATTGATGAGCAGTTTATCAGTCTTGCTACGGGTTTGCCTGCCACTGGACAATGATGGTCCAAGAATTGCAAAGTAGAGGAGGTCCCTTGGACACTACTCTTCCAATCGCGTAAAGTTATCTCCTGTGATAAAGGTTTGCCCGTGACCATGCTTAAACAACGTTGGCATGACTTATTGATGATAATCAAACAGTTTATCACTTGCGAAGGCCGGTACGGGTTTGTTTTCTTACACCACCTTCGTTTGCTTATGGTTTTTATGGGTTATCAGCTCAATATGCCCTATTATTTGCATAGAAGCCTGTTTAAAATGTCAAAGAAGTACAAAAGGAACCAGGCTAATAGTAGCCTTTTTCATTATGGGCTGGTTAAGATTATTGTGGTCTGTCATTTGGGTCTACACGGAGATTGTTGGAGCAATTTCCTTGCTCGGAATGATTTTGAGGATTCGAACCCTCCACAGGTTGACAAACCTGTGGTGAGAGAAGACAAGGTTGTACCCCCAGTACCCTACAATGTCCTTCTACCTAAACCCATGACCGACTCACCTATCGACCTACCCCACTCTGTGACTAAGGGTGTTGAGACTGTTAAGCCTATGGGAAAAAAATCCTAAGGTGAAACCCACAGTAAATGCCAAAGGCAAAAAGAATGCCCGTTTGATTTCACGAATGGCAAGAAATAAACCAAAACCTCCTGTCGATCCAAACCCTATCGTGTTGAGTGAGGACTCTGATTCGGAAGTGGAGCATTTCTTAGCTAGCGAGTACCCCTATTAGGAAGGTTTGTGTGCCGAACCCTCATATGACTTTGTGTCAAACCTACCCCCCTGCCTACAGAACGACCCTAACTACCTAGGCATTAAGCTCCCTTGTGAAGCCCTCGGTCATTCATCCAAACCCTCTCCTGCTTTGTCAAAACCTACAGTGCCACCCTGTGATCAATGCAGCTCGTGGTTAGAGAGATATTATCTTGATGTTCCAATTCTACAGTCCAAAATTCACTCTTTGGAGGACCAGGTTGCACTGCTTACCAGTCAAAAGGCTAAGCTACAAGCCACTGATTAAAAAACAAAGGAAGACAGGCTCCATCTTGTTTAAAAATGTGGAATCAGCTACAGCAGTCGTGAATTCTAAGTTGGCATAATTTGAGTAGCCTCACACAGGTATATTTTGTCACTTGTTTATATAACAAATTCAAATTTGGTTTTTGAATAGCTCTGTTTACAGCATTGATTGACTCTGTTACATTGTATGCATTCTATACATAGTTTTGCTTTGACTAAACGGAAGTTCGTTTTACCAGTTTAGCTTTGATTGGATTTTCATCAATTCGATTGATCTTGGTGTGGATTTGATTTGTTAAAATGAATGATCTACTGTCAATTGAAGTCATTTGTATCTATTCTAGACAGAAGTTGTTTCTCATATTCAATTTTGAACACAATCATATTTCGATTCGATTTCGTTATAATGTATACGCTATGATTGGCAACAATTTTGATATGGTCAATTGTTACGGTTTTATGTCCCATATGACTTTCGACCAACAAGAATACAATTCGGATTATTTTCAATATGATTCTGTACAAACACACCCAAATCGTGAATAGATTCAATTCATAACAATTTTTCTTAAAACCCAGCCGGTTAATTCGCATTGGTTTACTGTTAGTTCCACCATGTTATCGGTTGGATTCGTACTGGCAATGGATACTCTGTTTGAATGTGATTTGTAAAACGAGATTGACTATATCCAGATTCACGATTTATTTCTATATTAAACTCAGTCGTGATTTGTTTCGATTATTTGCCCAGTTTGCAATTATAACGTCTGTTGATTCTATTAAGATTGCGATCACAATTAAACGATCCTGTCTGTTGACTATGTAAGGATCAATGATTGAAATTTATCACAAATTTGGTTGGGTTGATGCTGTTACGTATGATTTCGTTTACACATAATCGAAACAGTCTTTCGATCTGTGTATTCAAACGATATGAATCTTTCGCTACATCATTATAGCTATAACGAGTGGAAAATAGTTGTGTTGGATTAGATCATATCACATACGATATGACTCATTATTGATTTCAATTGGATATGAAACAGTCTTGTTACTGTTCGACCCGATTTTATGGTAACAGAAAAACAGAGTATTCTTACCCCTGTTTTCGATTGAATCACTTTTGATTTTGTTTAATGT
>SNQJ01S0104881.1:34195-49417 GCA_010110895.2 Picea sitchensis
TCAAATATCTTCAAAATAAATCAGTCCCCAGTATGGTTGCCAAAAATGTTAACGCTTGAATCCATCATGATCAAAACGACAATCTCATGAGGACATTAGTCCCCTTCATTTTTAGAGAGGTGGTTCTCCTCTTCAAATAAAATATATATATTTGAATATCTTGGATTAGGGAGAGTGTTAGGCAACAAACCCCAAATATTTATTTCTTGGATTTATATGAAAATGGTTCTTCAATAACTCAATATGATATTTATGTGCAACAAAAGTATTTTTACAATAAGAAAAGATTGAAGGAGGGTTTCAACATCAGAGTTAAATTGTGATCAACATCATACACAATCTTATTAATAGTATATAAATGCATCCATATATTCTTCATGAGAAATAGGAGAGAATTATTTGATCATCTCAAAGAATTTTAATAGAGTACTGCAATTATTAATAAAAGAGAAATTGATAGGTCAACCTCAAATATCTCATACTTAAAACTCAAAGTTACAAGATACAGTCAAGATCAACCCCGAAGCAATTCTTTGTGGAGTTTATTCATGAGAAATTTTCTTCATTACCAAAAAATTGACAGCCATGTATGTGGCTACAAATACTCCATGATCATACAAGAAAAGTCTGTAGAAGAATACAATAAAAACACTCAACAATTCATCTGTGTTCCCAACTATGAGATCGAAGCATAAAGCTATGAGAAGTGGTGTAGAATAATAGAAAGAATAGAAAATATGGAGATCTCTTTCTTTTGAATAGAAGCTTGATTGTGTATCCATGGTTGTACCTTATTATTCCTTTGATATTTTTCCCTACCTCTCTCACAATACTGATTATTGGAACCATTGATGACACCTCTCTTCTCGTTTTAAGAAGATATTTTCTAACTACTTGAGTAGTTAGGGTTTTCTTCCTTTCTTGAAATTCCCGTACAAGTTTCTTCTTGAAAATTTACATTTAATTAGTGCCTCATTAATGAAATTATATCATCAATATATACATATCTAAATGGTTCCCTTTCCCTTTTTAATAAAAGTTTTTAAATAAACTTTTATTTTCACAATTTAATTAATTTCCCATTTAAAATAGGAGGACTATGTTTTACTTTTATGGTAATGATAATCAAATTTTTATCCATGTAAATAAATTTTTATGTTATATTCATTATATTATCTTTCCAATTATATAAATTTTGCACAAATCCGTTGCCCGGATCTCAAGATATGAGTTTGTGAAGTTGAGTTGTCACCCAAGCCCATTAAAAATGTAGCTGGCAGATATTTTAATTTTTGAGGAAAATGTATCAACTTTCAGCACTTGAAACCTATACCACCATCTTCTACATTGAAATATCTTTCCAACGGTATAAATTTTGCGCGATTCCAACGCCCGGAGCGCAAGTTATGGCCTACACAAGATCAATGCTTAGCCACCGTTGATCAAAATTGATGGGCAAATGTGGGCCTTTGGATGAATTTTGTGCTTCCATTCATAAAATTTGAATTTTTTGGTTTAAAAGTATATTCCATGTTCATTGGGACATTATATTCTTCATTATATATATTACTAAGTGTTTGATACACTTAGCAAGAAACACGAGAAGATAAGAAATTAGGGAACTTGAAGGATTCGACCGTTGGAAAATTGTCGAATAAAATAATATTTTTTTGGAATCTCGTCATCGTCCACTTCATGCCAAGTCACCATGATGAGTCATCCAATAATATCATGCCATGTGTCTCAAATTGTATGTTTCCACATGTCTCCAATGTTGAGGTTCCATGTGTCATGACCTCATTCATTTCCACGTGTCATATTCTCATTTGCTAGTTTTCATGCCTTGGAATAGCTTTGAGAATTTGGCTAAGTATGGGAGATGTGATGAGAGGGGATGAAGGAAAATTGTGGCTAGTGGAAATTGAGAGGGTATTTTGTAGGCTGCAGGGATGGACAAGAGATAATTCAAATATAAAACTTTTCATGAACCTGCGAACTTGGGAACCCGCGAACTTGTGGTTGTATAGATGATCAAAAATATACTAAGTGTAGAAGAACGATTAGTCAGATTTGCATGCAAGAGGAATGAATACTTTGGAGATCAGAACCCATGACAAGGCTGATGGTCAAAATGTAAATCAAGGAACTTGGTGTTCAAATTGAAGGTCACGGAAAATGGAGGATGAGGGCTTGAACCCACAAACCCACACAAATGAAAAATGGATAAGTGTAGTAGCGGACTTATGACATGAGCAAGTGGGTGGAGATGAAGACCTTCCAATCCGTGAACCCACGAACCCGATTAGGAGATGAGTAGTTATGGGGGAAGGGGAGAAATGTAGACGATGAAAGTGAGGGAGGATAAATGGAGATAACGGGAGCGGGGGTGGGGAAGGTGAGAGGGAAGGGTGAAGGAGTGTGGTAGGTGTCCACCCCCCACCATAGATTGAAATATAGCTAAGTATGGGAGGATAAGGGATAAGGGAGTGGAGAGGGTGGAGAGGTAAGGAGAAAAATGGTTAAGTGTTCATACGGATAGAGGTGAAAGGTGAGAGAAATAAGTGATGAGAATACTTAGCCAAAATTAGAAAAAGGATAGAATAACATGATACTAGGAAAGATTCTTCAAAATTGGATATCTAGACTAGACTTTGAATAACTTAGACATACAAAAACTAATTTCTGATCCGAAAAATGTGTGGCAAAGCTAAGACTGAGGGCTACATAATAAAATTATAAAAGTTCAAAAATGTCTTATTTTGATATCAAGGATTTTATGAATCCAAGAGAAGGAAAATATAGATGACCAAATTCTGGTCAACAGTAGTGAATCCCAACATGGACCCATCTTAGTTATGTGCATCCGACCTGTTCACATCAAGCCTCCAACTCAACTCTGTGATATGAAAAACTTTTTCAAGGCACCTTCTACATTCAACTGAACCCATCTTCTATGTCTATTATCTTCATGCCCTAAAATGCTTCTGCACCAGGACACCATGCATAAATCCATTGATCGTTAAGTCACTTGATGTTAACCAATTTTCAATACTTTGCAAAAACTCAACTCATCCGAAAGCTACAATCGTGATCTGCAACTCATTCAAATCAACTCTTCTTTGGTAGTTCATGACACAAAGTTGGCATGGTGGAAAATGTGCTTAGTTTTTTGCTCTGCGACCCAAACCTTCGTTTCACTATCTCAAGTCAAACCATCCATCAAAGTATACTTTATTATGTGCTTTGATACCAATTTTCATGGTAGTGACATTGTTGAAGAGCTTCACCAACCCTTCTCCAAAGTCTAAATGAATCAGCTTTGATACCAACTGTCATGGGTGATGCAGGAGCATCGCCAACTCATCAAGCGATCCAGCGTGGAGCGGAAGACAGCTGGATAAGCCAGCACACATTTTGAAAACACTTTGGGATTGTTGCGCAAGTCTTTAATGAATCCATTTATGAAGGCGCACTTTGTATATTGTAATGGACCTTGAGTGGATAGCTCTCGTCCTTAGGTAGATGAGGCATTTAAGATAGTTAATGTTGGTAGATAGAATATTTAATTCTAGATTTGATAGCTTTAGAGTCCAAGAGGGAAAACAAATATAGACACCCTCATTGTATCATTGTAACATTAACATTCAGGAGCAAGAAGAGAAGAGCAAGAAGAGAACTTTGTGAAGAGCACCCATGTACATATATTGAATTAATAGAAGAAAGCTTTGATTCAAATCCATGGTTATGTGTCTATTCTCTGTGTATTGATGTTATGCTCATGAATATTTTCTTCCTGTCATACATTTGCGTTTATATGCTATGTATGTGATTTCATGGTTGAATTGAAGTCTGAGAGGGTGAGTGAATGAGTTTCAATTGTTTCTCTAAGTGAGTGAGAAGATTCCTGCAAGGAGTGCAGTCAAATTGTCCGCAAGGAGTGCGTTGACAGAAAGGTTCACTTAGAGATAGATTTTGTTCTCATTTCCTCGAGAGTGCAGACAGGCACAGTGCCGTGCAAGGAGTGCGCAGGCCAAGCGAAGTCTCAGGGTTGCGATTCTGAGTAAAGTATTGAAAGACTGTTGTTGCAGGAGTGCGCAGGGTCGAAAGACTTCAACACTTAGACAAGGTTGAAGATTTGCCGCAAGGAGTGCGTGCAAAGTTCCTTCTAGGGATTTGGAAATCGTAAGGAAGCTCAGGAGGAGTAGGCCTTCGAATTCATCGAAGGATAAGCGCAGGGGAAGTTGTTGTTGAAGGTTCACAAGGAAGAATGGATGGTCGAAATCCTCCGAGGAGATTTCGCGAATTTTCGTGGGTCGTTGGATCTTGCGGGGGTGTAAGGAGGTTACGGCGGAAGCGTCTAAGGATTCTAAGCTCAGGAGGCTAGAGCGTTGATACAAGTCGGCCAGGACCATTGTATTATTTGCAAGATCACCTATCGGGATCTCGTGAGGAAAGTGTCCAAAACTTGGTGACGAGAGTTGCGATACTGCGACACGCGACATCTCGGGTGGTTACGTAAGTCGTGTGGACCGTAGTGGTGAGTGGAAGACAGGTGGCGGAGATCGAGAGATCTCGCGAACTCAGGAGTTCGCAAGGTGAAAGCCTAAGTATTGGGAACTCCAAGCTACGAGGATGCGAGGTGGCGAGTCGCGAAAAGCACGATAAGGTCGTATCGGCGTTTCGGCGCATCGGGTATCGGAAGTTGAAAATCCAAGGGCTTGGCATCGCGAGTAGCGAAGTTGTGATAGAGCTAGGTTGCAATAGAACCAAAGTCCCGATAGACAAAGAGAAGGTCAGCGTTGACTGAGGCATCGGGTTTCGGGGATCCGAGGGTGTAGCGCTCGACTGTTGGACTCGCGAAGTCGCGAGTCCCGATCCTTCGAAAACAAGAAGAGGGGATCGCGCGAAGAAGAACCTGTGAGGTGTAGTTTTCCCGATAGGGAATAGAAGAACCTTGGAGTTCTTCGGGTCGAGAAGAATAAGAAGATCCTGTGAGCGCGCATGGACTTTACGACCTGCGGGTAGTAAAGGGGCCGCGTGAGGCGTTAGAGTGGTATCAGAGCGAGAAAGTTTCTTTGTTTTCTGTAGCAGAGAAGAAGAGAGAATTTCACCATGCCGCCGAGGAGAGAGAAACAGACCCCTGAACCAGAAGATAGGGAGGTGAGAAGAAGAGGCAGGACGGTAGGAAATCCAGAAATGGAGAGGCAAATGCGAGATCTTCGGGCAAGACTGGAAGATATGGAGGCAACACAGAGATGCACAGCCAGTGCTGGAGATTTAAGTGACTCCGAAGGTGAAGTTGAATCTGAACAACACGAAGAAGTTGCAACCGAGGATGCAACAAATGAACGACTGATTAAAGCTATCACCAGGATGGGTGCGAAGGCGAAGATGGACATTCCAGTTTACGAGGGAAATCTGGATGCAGAAGAGCTACTGGATTGGATTAGGTCTCTTGACACCTACTTCGATTATGAGGATATTGAAGAGGATAAGAAGGTCAGACAGGTTGTCACATGATTGAAAGGACATGCAACATTATGGTGGGTCGAGCTACAAGCTGACAGACGCTGCAAAGGCAAGCAAAAGATTAAAAGCTGGGATCAAATGATTGCAAAGATGAAGGCAAAGTTCATCCCAAGGGATTATCAAATTTCTCTGTTCAGGAGGATGCAGAACCTGAGACAGAAGCTGATGACAGTGAAAGAATACACTAAAGAATTCTATCGACTGAACATCAGAGTAGGTCATCGGGAGAGCGATGATGAGAAGGTTGCAAGATATCTGAATGGTCTGAGATACGACATTCAAGATGAATTAAGTATGGTTACCATCAGGACGGTGGAGGATTCTTATCAGATGGCTCTGAAAGACGAAGAAAAGATGAGCCGTAAGCAAAGTCAGAGAGGGTGAGGCAGAAGTCAGCCCAGAGGAAAGGCAGTTGCCCAGGAGAAATACCAGAAGCCCAAGGAGGAATGGAAGAAACCTTAGGGTAATATTGAGAGAGATGGAACCTCACAGTGAGGACATCAATATGTTGAATAGAGAGGACAACATACAGAGAAAAAGGGAGATTATGCTGATGCAAACACTTTTCCTCGTACCAGAGGTAGGGGAAGAGGCCGAGGTGGAGTAATCACATGATTCACATGTGGAAAGAATGGGCACAAGTCATTCGAGTGTCCAGAGAAAAAGAAGGATAGTGGAGAAGCCCACATCACTGAAGCGCAGAGGCGTGATGTTGAGAATGAAGACACAGAAGGTGGAAGGTCGTTGATGATGCGTAAAGCCCTTTTGACACCTGGGAAGGAGGTGGAGGACTCAGCTCAAAGGACCAGACTGTTTAGGACAGCTTGCAAAACCAAGGACTGGGTATGCAAGGTTATTGTTGACAGTGGTAGCACAGATAATCTCGTTTCGACCGAGATGGTAGAGAAGTTGGAGCTGGAGACAAATGATCACCCGAGTCCATACAAAGTTTCATGGCTACAGAAGGGACATCAGGTGAGTGTCACTAAACAATGTTTAGTTGAATTCAAGATAGGTGGATATAATGATAAGGTCTTATGTGATGTCATTCCCATGGATGTATGTCATTTATTGTTGGGTAGACCATGGAAGTATGACAGAAATGTGGTTCATGATGGGAGAATGAACACATATACCCTGGAAAAGGATGGGAGGACACACAGGTTGCTTCCGATAAAGGATAAGGAGGTGAAGACGGAAGTAAGCAACACAATACTTCTTATGAGTGGGAAGGAGCTTCTTACAAAGATGGAGAAGAAGGAAGATCCACAATTCTTTGTGGTCAAGAAGCCAAGGATTGTCCTGACTAGCACAAGAGTGGATGATTTACCAGATGAGATTCAGGAACTGCTGGAAGAATTCGCTGATATCATAGTGGACGAATTACCTCATTCGTTGCCACCGATAAGAAGTGTGAGTCATCACATTGATCTCATACCAGGAGCTAGTTTGTCGAACAAAGCTGCATACAGGTTAACGCCACAGGAAAATGAAGAAGTCAAGAGGCAGGTCCAGGAGTTATTGGACAAAGGATTGGTCAGGGAAAGCTTGAGTCCATGTGCTGTTCCGACAGTGCTTAGTCCAAAGAAGGATGGAGGTTGGAGAATGTGTACCGACTCAAGAGAGATTAACAAAATAACCATCAGGTACAGGTTTCCATTGCCAAGAATGGATGATCTGATGGATTGCCTGAGTGGGGCAAATTATTTTTCAAAGATTGATCTGAAGAGCGGATATCACCAGATTCGCATGAGAGAAGGCGATGAGTGGAAGACAGCCTTCAAGACAAACGAAGGTTTGTATGAATGGCTAGTCATGCCGTTTGGCTTGAAAAATGCGCCAAGTACCTTTATGAGATTGATGAATGAAGTCCTGAGGGAATTCATCGGAAAGTTCATCATTGTGTATCTGGACGGCATACTGATTTACTGTAAATCGGAGGTTGAACATCTGAAGAATTTGGCCATTGTGATGAGGAAGATACAGTAGGAGAAGTTGTTGATTAATATGAAGAAGTCCTCATTTATGAAGACAGAGCTCATTTACTTGGGTTTTGTTATTTCAGCGAATGAGTTGAGGATGGACCTGGATAAGGTGGAAGTGATTAAGAATTGGCCATCACTGAGAAATGTTTTCGAGGTGAGGAGTTTTCATGGTTTAGCTAGTTTCTACTGAAAGTTCATCAGGAATTTCAGTGGAATTAGCGCAGCGATGATGGACACAGAAAAGAAGCGACATAAGTCTTTTTATTGGACAACAGAAGCTGAGAAGAGCTTCAATCTATTGAAGCAGAAGATAACGGAACAACCAGTGTTGGTGTTGCCGGATTTCCAGAAGACATTTTAGGTGAAATGTGATGCAAGTGGATTTGCCATAGGAGCGGTCTTGAGTCAGGAGGACAGACCAGTTGCATATTTAAGTGAGAAGATGGATGAAGCAAAGCTGAAGTACTCCACATATGATAAGGAGTTTTATGCTATCATACAGGCATTGAAGAAGTGGATGCATTACTTGATCCCAAAAGAATTTGTATTGTACAGCGATAATTATGCATTGCAGTTTGTGAGTCAACAGGAGAAGTTGAATCAGAAACATGCCAAATGGGTAGAGTATATGCAGAATTTCACATTTGTGATTAAGCATATTTCGGGTACTGCTAACAAAGTGGTTGATGCTTTGAGAAGGAAGTGTTTGTTGCTGCAGGAATTCTGAGTCAAAACATTGGGTTTTGAAAATCTCAGGGACATGTACGCAGAAGATGCAGATTTGTCAGAGGCGTATGAAGCAACTGAGAATCTGGTTCTCAGAGATAGAAGCCCTTGGATAGATTATATGATCCAGGAGGGATTGCTATTCAGAGGCAATCAATTGTGTATTCCAAATTGCTCGATGAGGGAGAACTTGTTGAAAGAGAAGCACAGTGGTGGATTAGCAGGACATTTTGGCCACGATAAAACATTCGCAAAGCTGAGCGAATCATATTTTTGGCCAGGGATGCGAGAAGAGGTCAAGTGATTTCTTGATAGATGCAGTATTTGCCAGCATTCAAAGGGGAGAAAGAAGAATGCAGGTTTTTATCAGCCATTTCCCATACCAGAGAGATAATGGGAGGCGATAAGCATGGATTTTGTATTGGGTTTGCCGAGGACGTAGAGAGGTGTTGATTCCATCTTTGTGGTGGTGGATAGGTTTTCAAAGATGGCACATTTTATCCCATGCCAGAAGACCAGCGATGCGACTCACATCGCAAATCTGTTTTTCAAAGAGGTCATTCGACTTCATGGATTGCCGAAAAGCATAGTTTCGGACAGAGACACAAAATTCATAGGGCATTTTTGGAGGACACTATGGAAGAAGCTAGGAACTAACTTGGCATTTAGTTCAGCTTACCATCCTTAGACGGATGGGCAGACAGAGGTGGTCAACAGAAGTTTGGGAGATTTGCTGAGAAGCTTGGTGATAGAGCACCATAGCAGCTGGGATAGCATATTACCACAAGCAGAGTTTGCATACAATGATTCTGTGAATCGGAGCACAGGAAAGAGTCCATTTCAGGTTGTATATGAGATGCAGCCGAGAGGAGTTTCTAAACTGAGGGATTCAGAACAGACTGCGACTAGCAGTGCTAGTGCAGAGGAATTTGCTGAGGCGATGAAAGAACTTCACAATGGGGTGAAGCAGCGACTGATAGACTCAAATTAGGAGTACAAGCGCAGAGCCGATCAACATCGGAGACAACTTCAGTTTGAAGTTGGTGATCTGGTTCTAGCACACTTGAGGAATGAAAGGTTACCAAGGGGAACATACAATAAGTTGAAAATGAAGAAAATTGGGCCATGCAAGGTCTTGAGAAAGTTCGGAGAGAATGATCATAATATTGAGTTGCTGGATGGCATCGGAATATCTCCGATATTCAATATCACAGATTTATACCCATATAGGGCTGGAGAAGCAGAGATTGCAACTGAGGTGCCAGTGATCTAGTGGACGAAGCAGATGCCGATAGAAAAAGAGCCACAGATGGAGTGCATACTGGACAAGCGAGTGGGTAAGAAAACCAGGCGAAAGCAGTATTTCGAGTATCTGGTCAAGTGGAAGAATCACCCAGTGGAAGATGCCAGCTGGGAAAATGAAGTAGTGATACAGAAGCATGGATAGACCATGCAGGAGCTCATGGACAGGAGCCCATGAAAATTTTCAAGCCGAGGAGTATGATGCAGGAGCATCGCCAACTCATCAAGCGATCCAGCGTGGAGCGGAAGACAGCTGGATAAGACAACACACATTTTGAAAACACTTTGGGATTGTTGCGCAAGTCTTTAATGAAGCCATTTATGAAGGCGCACTTTGTATATTGTAATCGACCTTGAGCGGATAGCTCTCGTCCTTAGCTAGATGAGGCATTTAAGATAGTTAATGCTGGTAGATAGAATATTTAATTCTAGATTTGATAGCTTTAGAGTCGAAGAGGGAAAACAAATATAGACACCCTCATTGTATCATTGTAACATTAGCATTCAGGAGCAAGAAGAGAAGAGCAAGTAGAGAACTGTGTGAAGAGCACCCATGTACAGATATTGAATTAATAGAAGAAATCTTTGATTCAAATCCATGGTTATGTGTCTATTCTCTGTGTATTGATGTTATGCTCATGAATATTTGCTTCCTGTCATACATTTTCTTTTATATGTTGTGTATGTGATTTCATGGTTGAATTGAAGTCTGAGAGGGTGAGTGAATGAGTTTCAATTGTTTCTCTAAGTGAGCCATAAGATTCCTGCAAGGAGTGCGTTGACATAAAGGTTCACTTAGAGATAGATTTTGTTCTCATTTCCTCGAGAGTGCATACAGGCACAGTTCCGTGCAAGGAGTGCGCAGGCCAAGCGAAGTCTCAGGGTTGCGATTCTGAGTAAAGTATTGAAAGACTGTTGCTGCAGGAGTGCACAGGGTCGAAAGACTTCAACACTTAGACAAGGTTGAAGATTTTCCGCAAGGAGTGCGTGCAAAGTTCCTTCTAGGGATTTGGAAATCGTAAGGAAGCTCAGGAGGAGTAGGCCTTCGAATTCATCGAAGGATAAGCACAGGGGAAGTTGTCGTTGAAGGTTCACAAGGAAGAACGGATGGTCGAAATCTTTTGAGGATATTTTGTGAAGTTTCGTGGCCCGTTGGATCTTGTGGGGGTGTAAGGAGGTTACGGTGGAAGCATCTAAGGATTCTAAGCTCAAGAGGCCAGAGCATTGATACAATTCGGCCAGGACCATTGTATTATTCGCGAGATCGCCTATCGGGATCTCGTGAGGAAAGTGTCCAAAAATTGGTGACGAGAGTTGCGATACTATGACACGCGACATCTCGGGTGGTTACGTAAGTCGTGTGGACCTTAGTGGTGAGTGGAAGACAGGTGGCAGAGATCGGGATATCTCATGAACTTGGGAGTTCGCAGGGTGAAAGCCTAAGTATTGGGAACTCCAAGCTATGAGGACGTGAGGTGGCGAGTCGTGAAAAGCGCGATAAGGTCATATCAGCGTTTCGACGCATCGGGTATCGGAAGTTGGAAATCTGAGGGCTTGGCATCGCGATTAGCGAAGTTGCGATAGATCTAGGTTGCGATAGAGACGAAGTCCCAATAGACAAAGAGAAGGGCAGCGTTGACTGAGGCATCAGGTCTTGGGGATCCGAGGGTGTAGCGCTCGACTGTTGGACTCGCGAAGTCGCGAGTCCCGATCCTCTGAAAACAAGAAGAGGGGATCGTGGGAAGAAGAACCTGGGGGGTGTAGATTTCCCGATAGGGAATAGAAGAACCTTGGAGTTCTTCGGGCCGAGAATAATAAGAAGATCCTGTGAGCGCGCGTGGACTTTACGACCTGCGGGTAGTAAAGGGGCCGTGTGAGGCGTCAATGGGCCTAGAGAACATATGGTTGGGCGGTGAAAAACACTCAGCGTTCCCAATCACCATGTGACACCAACATATTTCATTCGGTGGTAAGACCAGAATGAATTACTCAACCTGGGATACTCCTTCACTTATTTTCATTTGTTACTTAGTTATGTCTACGTTTTTCTTATACAAGTAGATTATTTCAACAATAAATAAACACCATTGATACATGAACAACCAAAACATATGTGTGGGAAGACAAACCAGAATAACATCCAAAATCGTTTATTAACAGGAATTGTAGCGGGTTGAGATAAACTCGTGCCACACAAAGAAAGAGTTTACAAGGATATTTTCTCAATTACAAAGAACCTGTTGCAACAACCGAACAACTCTACTTCAACGATTTTCCCTTAGGTGATCTTCCTTCATTTCCTCAAACTAAATGAAACTTCATCATACTTCGTTACTTGAATCCTGTTGCTCTTGCCTCAGTGCACCTACCCCCTTTCTCGGTTCAAACTTGTATTTTGCCTCATATTGGAGCAACCTCCCTTTGCTACCACAGTTTGTTTTTTCTACTGCTCCCTTCAAGAAAGACTTTCTCAGACTTTCTCTTTGGTTCTTCCTCCCCAATGTATCCCAAGTTATCCTTAAGGGTCTACTTGGATCCTTGGGGAGAAACTTACCCATCCTTCTTGGTCGCTACCTCAGAACCTCCAACCTGCGATTATGAATATTTCTATCCCTTCCATGGACTATTTTCCAAATGGTTAGCTGGCTTGGTTATATATATGCACACACTTTCCAAGCGACATGCCCTTTCTAACTGATGTGACCCTTCATCACCAATCCAATGTGCCCCTTCTGGTCATTTTTTCCACTTAACATTTTTTAGGCAACTTGCCAAACAATGCACTCCCTTTTCATAGGTGCACTCTTCCTTGTCCAACCCTTAATTTTTTGGTTTTGGAAACCCAAGTCACCTTGGCATCTATTCGTCATTTCCTTCATTGTTTGGCCAATTCACCCTGGCATGGGGTGTGCCCAAAGCGTCCGATCTACCCCAACCTTCATTCTTATTTCGGGCAGCTTGGCATCATGTTGTCGGAGCGCCCATCATCTCCAACCTTCATTGGGGCACCCACCTAGCATGTTTCTTTAGTTAAAATTCATTCGCAAGTCTCCTTGGTGAAGTCATCCTTAGCATGGAGACACCTTCTTAAGGATCCCAACTTCACTATATAATATGTCTTTCGTTTCCATCAACCAAACCAAGCACTCTCTTGTCAAGATCATTCGTCTAAGGCTTCGGTGGAGGAGCGAGCGCTCATGCCAAATCCAAATGTCGTACAAAATCCCATACATTAGTGATCCCATCAACAATCTTAATACCAAATACCAAAGTTGGGGACAAAGCTGGACCATGACTTTCTCCCTCCACATTCCTAAGCGAGAGTCACAAGTGTATTAACTCCTCAACCATAAGAAAATCATGACATGGGGTGGATAAATTTGTTTTTGCATGTCATGGATTATGGGTAGTCTTATTCAAACTCACCATCCAAGGTATACTCGTGTCACTAACACTATTTCACAATGGGTCTTGCGTTGAGACTTTTTGTGGGCACACAATGTGTAATCCCCAAGGTTATTAACTGATGGGTAGGATTACCTAGATCTTATGACCTAATCCCAAAGACATGGAAACACCGTTGAATAAGTATATATTGTGTTAATGCAGAGAATATAATGTAATTAATGCAGGTAGATATAAGAACAAAGTTACCAACTTAATGAGACATGTGACCTCAAAATGAGAACTCTTGCCCAAAAAACTCATAATTTTGCATAAGAAACATCAAAATCAACACCCAAATCAAAAATTGGTGCTACCAGTAGCACCATTTTTTTAAACGAGGTCAAAATTACAAGATTTTTCAAACATGGCCTTCAAAACTTGGATAATAGCTCAGAAAAACCTTAAAATTAACACCTAAAAAAAGAGGTTCTTCAGTAAGTTTGAGGTGCTACACAAGAAATGGCTTCCTGTATTGTTGGTACTGAATGACAAATTGATCACTCTGCCTGATTACGAACATAAAATAAGCACAGTGGCAAAGGACAGTTCAAAGTTTGTAGGGATACAAGGAAGCATCACTGGTAAATATTTCTTGGAGACACTACAGTTAGACTTAATCATTCAACATGAAATCAATCATATCTTCATCACTAAGCCTACCTTTTCCAAATACACAGAGATGGATGAAATATACAGGAAATTACTCAAGTTTTTTGTCCCAAGTAAAAAGAGGTGGGAGGAGCTATGCAGATTACTTGAGTAGAGACAGTTTTGGTGTTCTAGTCATCATGGAGCAGCAACTAGCCAAAGTAAAAGAGATGAGTCATCAACCACTTCCACCAAATCAACACCAGATATCCAAGAAAATATGAAAAATCCCTACATTTTGTATTTAGAGATCTAGTTAGTTAGATATTCCTCCATAATATCTTGATCATTTATGACAGGATCTGTTGTAAATAGTTGTATAAATACTTCTCTCTTCGAAGTATTATGGGTTTATTTTTTCATGAAAAATCTATTGTGTAAATTTTAAAGGATCGACCAATAATAATAGAAGCTTATTCATAGGATTCTTGTGCTAGATTGTTGGTGATGTGCTTTCTCTCTTTGTCAAATGTTTTTCCATTCTCTGTAATCATTGCATGTGTTACCAATTCCAATCATTAAAAGAAATTTAAAGAACATAATTTATTTCATTATACTCCATCTCTAGTTTTTTAATGATCTCCATGTTGTTCATATGAAACTAAGTAAAACAATTCTTAACTGGTCTTCTACTTAGTGGATTTTCCCCTCTTTTCCTCTTATTCATTTCATTTGATTTAAATAGATCCAACAATTTTTCTACCTTTCCCTGTGGATAAAACCTGATAAAAGATGAAACATATCCTTATCCTTAAGTACAGACCCCATAACGCAATGGAAAATTAATAATTCTTTCAGCCATATATTTCAAACAAACAAACAAATCTCGAATTGTCATAACTAGCCTAAAATTTTAAAACTCAAACAAATCTAAATCCTATAGAGAGATCCCTCTCTAAAGATAACAGGGGCTAGATCCTAGCTTCCAAAGTGGTTTGGTAGTTACCTCTATCTTTTCTTCTACAACCTCTGGAAACTACAGAGTGCTAACATAGTGGCAACCATACTGGGGAAGAACAAATTTTCCAACTTTATGAATTATCTTCCCTAAGTAAGAAGACTTTAATTATGGACAGTCAAAGATATACAATCTAAAGAGATAAATGTTCATAGGTTGTAAAAATTTGTAAATAATTGATTAGGTTTTTAAATTTTAAGTTCTTGCTCCAAAAAGAATTCCCACCAGATCTCATCCTAACCCAAAACCTGTAAAAGTAGTAGATAACCCTAGAAATTGATTATAAAAAAAGGTTGAGCAGAAAGTCAAGGGAGTAATCGTCCTCCTCCTACGGAAACCTCTCTTCCATAGAAGTTTGTCACAATCCAAGATATCTAGTTTGATCTACCATTTGAGCATAGCCTATTCAGAGCCAAATTTGATATATTTGTAGATGAAACAGTTTTAGATCAAGCTATCCTCCAACCTAATACACTTGAAAGACACTCTCCTGGATCAGATCTTGATCAACAAATCCTTAAAATTTTTGAGAAGTTACAAGATCTAGCATCAGAATTTGATCAAGCTTTTCATAAAGCCTGCATTCAAAAGTATGTTGATCTTTTTTCCTTGACCATATCTACATCA
>SNQJ01S0104882.1:6234-25218 GCA_010110895.2 Picea sitchensis
ATTTTATTTTTTTCTTTCTATTGCTTATGGGTTTCAACAAAATTTTTGAACCGAACAACATCCTGCAAATTGGAAGATGCTTTACGTTTGGACCAGAAATAATCTATTAATGCATATTAATATGAATACTATTGGAATAAATATAAACACTTTCTCTTTAAATTTTCCTTGTTTTCTTCCCCTCTATTATCCCTTTGTGGTTCTATATTTAGTCACATTTCTATGATCACGACTTCCTGGATTCGTGGATTGGCAGATGCTCATATTTATCTATATCTTCACACCATGAGCTTGACAGACCGTGGTCCCTTTCAATACTTAGCCAATTATCTGACCACCAGGTACTAGGTTTGCGGTATCCAACACTTATGTCCCCTGTTCTGTCATATACATCCTGTACCCAAAAAAGTTCCGTGATCTGCAATTTATGCTTTTACTAGTGAGAAATCACCAGGGGTTCGAAAATATTGGCATTAATAAACGAACAATAGATATTATTCTGTGTGGTACTTAGCCCTTTTTTCGTTTTCTTCTTCCCGTCTATTATCGCTTTTTGGTTATGTACTTATTCGCTTTCTCTGATCGTGATTTTTCGAGTTGGCGGGATGACATATATTACTATCCATCTATATCCTCACATGATGAGTCCGACCGACCGGTTTTCCTTTTCATACTTATCCAATTTTATGGCCACGATTTCTGGGGCTGGTGTTTATGGGGCTGGCGCTTTTGAACTCTGTTGCGTCTTGTTCCATGATATACATCTTGCACTCAAAACTTTTGTGATCTACAATTCCACCACATACTCCTCGAACTCACAAGCTTCGCTCTACCAAAATTCACAAAAGATTCAAATCATCTGTTGCTGTCTTTCATGTCCACTAACTTCGTGCCCTTCCTAATGCACATTAATTATGGTCTTACTAGTGACAATTGAACACACCGGTACGAAACAATTGGCATTAAAAAGAAAAAAAACCTCGAGGACATATCCCATTAACACGCATTAAACTGACATATACAGTACTCAGAACAACCGCCATTCCTTTTTATACTTAGCCAATTTTTTCCACCTGTTCCGTGATATACATATTGCACCCAAATAATTCCCTGATCTACAATTCCACCCCAGGCTCCTCCAACTCACAAGCTTCACTTTACCCGAATTCATAAAAAAATTCAAACCATTTATGGCTCTCTTCCATCGCTGCCACAATCGTGCCCTTCCCAATGCACATTAATTATTCCGGCCTCTAAATTAACTTCCATTTTTCTGCGACCTACAAATAACACTCAGACCTCTATGATATAGAAATTGACTGCCAGACTCTGATATCATCCCCTCTTCCGTGTTACACAATATGCATTCAAATGTTCCAAGTGATACAATTTGATCGTTGGGGCCTCACATCTTCTAGGGAGACCTTGTCACCCTATTTTGGATCCTCGGGTTGGCCGGTTCACGAAATCTCCAATTACTAGTCACTATTTCCTGTGCCATCCATCCTCATACTTCTTTCCAAATATGCAACAACAAATGTTTAATGATAAGACTTCATCATGCAAAAACCGTAAAGATCATCATTAATAAGAAAAATCCTCGAGGACTAACTATCCCTACACAACTTGTCCAGAAACATGCAGAGAAGATCTTTCCAGGTAATGGGAAAGCTACTACAAATTTCAATATATTGGCAAAAAACCATCCCCTCTTTTGTGTTACACATTATGCAGTCAAATGTTCCAAGTGATACAATTTGATCATCGGGGCCTCACATATTTCGGGGAGACCTTGTCACCCTATTTTGGATCCTCAGGTTGGCGGGTTCACGAAATCTCCAATTCCTAGTCATTGTTTCCTGTGCCGTCCATCCTCGTACTTCTTTCCAAATATGAAACAACAAAGTTTTAATGCCAAGACTTCATCATGTAAAAACCATAAATATCGTCATTAATAAGCAAAAGCCTCGAGGACTAACTATCCCTACATAACTTGTCCAAAAACATGCAGAGATGATCTTGCCAGGTAATGGGAAATCTATTACAAATTCAAATATATTGGCGAAAACAAGTATGGGTTACCATTTCCCTATTCCATACTTAGACACTTTTTTGATTGTGGGTTCCCA
This sequence comes from Picea sitchensis, assembly GCA_010110895.2. Taxonomy (NCBI): domain Eukaryota; kingdom Viridiplantae; phylum Streptophyta; class Pinopsida; order Pinales; family Pinaceae; genus Picea; species Picea sitchensis. Next base: position 8,364 of record SNQJ01S0104882.1, read on the forward strand.
GACTGATGGGCCCAAAATTGTGTTTTGAATCTTCCGCGACTTGCAAACAGTGCCCTGAGTTCCGCAATATACAATTTGTCTGTTGGAATGCCCCGTCACGAGCTCGACCACCCACCATTACTTTCAATACTTGGCTGCAAGTTGGTTGTATGTCCATGGCATGGTACATTTACTATGTATTGAGTCCGGCCTACCGTTTCCCTGTTCCATATTTAGACACTTTTTCGATTACGGGTTCCCAGATTGGCGGGCTCAGGATTGTGTTTCCACTGTTCCTCGACTAGAAAATAGTACCCAAAGTTCTGTGATATACAATTTGTTCGCAGGAATGCACCATCATTCCCTCTTCCATCTTACATGTTCTACGGTCAACACTCCCTACATATACAATATGAACCTCGGGCCCTCGCCTTTGTTGGTTGTATCTTGTAGCCCTATTTTGAATCGCCAGCAACCACTTTCGATAATTAGCCATTCCTTAATTGTTGTTTCCTGTCCCCGCCACCTTCCATGAGAGAAAGGCTCGAGGATATGTCCCACACTTCTGCCACATACAAATTGATCGTCAAACTCCCATACCATCCCCTCTTCTATGGTACACATTTTGCACTCAAGTTCCCAGACATACAATTTGATCCTTGGGAGGTCACATCTTCCGGGGAACCATTGTCACCCTAATTCTGAAGCTCGTATGTCCACTTTACATACTTTCCCATTTCATGGAATTTCTTTCGTGGATCCTCGCGTTGGCGGGTTCACGAAATCTCCACTTCTTAGTCACTGTTTATTGTGCTTGCCACCTTCACACTTCTTTCAAAGTATGAAACCACCAAGGTTTAATGCTAACAGTTCAACATGAAACAATCATACAGACCTTCATTAAAAAGAAAAAGGATCGACGAGACAGTCACATTGGCTATTGCCACATAAGTTGCCCAAAGACATGCATAAAATATCTTGCCACGTAATGGGATACATATTACAAGTTTCAATATATTAGCCAAAAAGAGTCTGGCCAACCATTTCCCTAGTCCATACTTGAGCCACTTTTTCGATTGCGGGTTAGCGGACAGGTAGGCTCACGATTTCACTTCCATTGTTCTGTGTCCTGCAAACAGTACCCGGAGTTCCACAATATATAAATTTCCCTCTGGACTGTCCCATCATGCCCTATTTTGTGTTATGTGTTTTGCACTCAAAAAGTTTCGAGACATACAATTTGACCCTCGGGCCCTCGCCTCTAGTAGTTGTACCTTGTAACCCTATTTTGAAACCCGCCCGACCACTTTCGATAATTAGACACTCCTTAATTTCTCTTTCCCATCCCCATCACCTTCGTACTTCTTTCTTAATATGCAATTATTAACCTTTCATGCTAACAACTCACCATGCAGAAACCGTCAACTTTGTCATTAATGAGCAGACACTCGAGGAGATATCCCATTAATACACATTAAACCAAGATCTGTGAAAAGTTATATTATTCCTTCAGATTGTTCATCTCAAGCACGGGTCGTCGCATTGGACTGTTCATGAAATATCCAATCCTTAATTGCTAATTTTTGTACCCGCCATGTTCTCACTTCTAGGTATGCAATTAATAATCTTTAATGATAACAGTACATCATGAAACAGTCGTCGAAACTGTCATTAATGAGTGAAAGGCTCGAGGACATCTTACATTCACACACATTGGACCAAGATTTGCGCAGGGTTATATTATCCCTTGCAGCGCTTCATTTCAAACATCATCTGGAGCAAACCAACATTCTCGTAAACTTATGGAAGAAACTTGATAGTAGTTCTATTGAGATACAGTGAATATATTTGGATGTGAGGACCAAGATTTCCAATGGTCCAGGCCATACTCTTACTATTCATCCTGTTCCGCCTAGAACGAAGTGATTTGGACCTCTTGAATCGCTCGTGTAGGTTGTGTCCCTGAGGTTTTTGACTGTAAGGAGGTGGTATCTTGGTGCGTCGAAAAATATATTTCAAGCCAAAGAATTATTCCACTGCGCGACCATTCTCTTGTTTCTTTGTCACCTCAAGTCTTCTGCAAGATTTTAAGATTGTCAGAGCCAACATTGACCTTCAGAGGACAAGACTGCAAATAATTCCTATAAAAACATGATAACGGATTGGACCTCTTACCCGAGTTCCTCAAAGACCCGACAACGGTTCCTGAAGATATCACGAAGTTGCAGGTCAGTTCTTTTAGAAATCCATTCTAGGAAATTGCTTGGTTGTTTACAAGAACAACGAGATAGGAACCCACGGCAAGCATTTCCCATATAGTTATTTATATTTTGTACTTCACAGTCAAGGAACAATTCATTTTTTATTGGGGGAAGCTAATTTCCATTGAAATATGTTCCCAACTGTCACGATTCAAAGAAGAGAATAAATTGTATATGTCATCCTAATTGATTTTCGCAATAGTGCATTTTTGTCCATTTCCAAAACTGTCTTTGTCCAAGAAAATAAACTATGAATTCGACCCAGTAACATTCTGGTACCAGGCCTTGTGGAGGCACAAGGCCTCCCATTGTTTTTATGAGGTTTTTAATTACTTTGTCTCAGTTTTTAGAGATTTATACAATAGAAAAAAATAGTTCATTCCTCTGCCTTGGAAAGTCAGGGACTTCGTGTTCAGAAACATTGACAAGATTGATGAATTCACAAGCCATTTCAAGAACTTGAACCTAAAATATGATAAAAGGATAAAAGGGTTCGACCCTAATGTGATTTTTCAAGAACATTTACTATCAACTGGCTTTAGAAGCTCTTTTATCCATAGACGCCTGACCGAATACAGAGAAAGTGATGACAACACTCTTGCTTCTAACGATTGCAACATAGAGACATTGCAAAGCCCAATTGAATTATATAGACAACAGGTAAAAGGCTCTAGTGAGAAGAGTGTCCAATCCCGACCAACACTCCCAAGAGCACGAAAACAAGGAGCATCGCTTCAAAAACCCACCCCAGTAAGAAAGAAACCTAGAAATCTTCAAATGGAGGAGGAGATAAGAACCCTCCTCACGGAAAAATTGATAGTTCTCACAAGCTTCCCTTGACGAAGAAGAGAAAAAACATTGTAGAGCAGGCGGAAGAACCATAAATTGAAAGTGAGGACATGCAACTTGGAACATCTATGGATTCCCTGTCCCACAAAGGTGATCCTCTTGCGGACACGATGCACCATAGTTCCACAATGGAAATAGTTGAGACCGACATTTTTGACGAAGATGAATCCTTCGTATTCCAGAGCGTTGTTTTTTACAGCGAATATGAAAATTTGATTATTGAAAAGAGAGATGTAACAAATAAGAAAGGCAAATCTAGTTCAAAGATTAACTTTATGAAAATGAAGTGGTCCCAAATATCCTGATTTCATCGTGCAACCATTGATTCTCTTGATGATTCCATTGGAGGAATTGAAGCGGAGAATGCCAAACTGAATGACCAGATCAAGGAATTGGATGAGGCTTTCATTGTTAACCCAGTGTTTCCCAGTCCTTTAGAAAAAACTGTGCCTGCTAACCCTGCAACCAAGTTAAAAGGATCCTCCAGCCTCCTCACATCTTGTAGAGCCTATGTAGAGAAGAACATCAATAAAATAATGAAGTTAATTGTTGAAGCCTAGGAAACATCACAAAATATAGCTTCCTTTCGAAAGAGGGAAAATGATTTGCACGGACATTTGCAGACAAATTTAAATAATGAATAATGTTTCTATGAACATACGGTGATCCCCTTTTCCAACAATGCCATCAACAAATTGGATCTGGAAAGAAGACAAGAGGATCTCCCCTACCCAAAGTGAGTCAAACAATTAAAAGCATGTTGGAAAGAGAAAGTTAAGAACCTATAGCTCATTGTTGAATCATGTGAACAAGCCATATCATAGAAAGAAGAATTATTCAGAAACTTGACCCAAATAGACTTAGACGGAAGTACCAACGAGGTTCAAGACCCAAACTTAATCCTCAAATCCTTGTCCTTAACCAAGCAAACATTCGATGAAAAACTTGATATTTTAAACGGGTTGTCTTTAGAAAAGTTTTACGACATCCTTGAATATGGTGAAGATGACGTCAACAACTGGCTAGTGAACTATTCGACACACAATGAAGAAATTGAATAGGCTCTGCATAGTATTTCTATGGATATAAGGAAATTAGAAAACAAGATTTTCGACATAGAAATCCAGGATGAAATCAACGTGGCCCCCATGAGAAGCTACATTGAAGAATGGCTCCAAAGGATAATGGACAAGATCACTGACGAAGGGAAACAACCGGTTGACACGATTCCAATGGATACCGACGAGAGAAACAAAAACGCATCAGCTTCATAGTAAGTCTACACTGATCACATCTTGTTTTATTTATCAATCCAGTTATTCTACCTCTTTAAATAGAAATCTCTAACCAAAGACTCATAACTTCCAATTTCTTCTTTTCAGGTCTTCTTCTCTATTGTCGCGCACTTCGTATTTCTACAATCCTATTTCTTGTACTTATTTCATCTATGGTTCGCGAAAGCCCCAATCCTAGTCTATATGACAAACACATTTAAATTTCCATAAATATGGAATAGATTACACAAATATGTAACATACATTATTATTTTTTGATAAATTTCAAAGAAAATTAATTCAGGAACAATTTTTGTGACCTTCTTTCGGAATGCTAAATTTATTTCCTTTAACTATGCTAGATATCAGGAAATTGTGTTTATTATATTTGAATGTTTAATGTGTGATTCCTGGTCCTTTTTTCTAGGAACCTTTATTTCAATTCATTGAGACAGAAATTTTCTAAGTCCCATGTTTGAACTATACACACCCCAAGAAAAAATAGCCTCATTCCTATATTAACCACATATTATTATAATATTATGATTAACTAATTCGGGAGGTTCTTTAGGGGTGATCTACCAGCCCGTCTACATATTAATCACATATTAATTAATATTGTGATTAACTAATTCGGGAGGTTCTATAGGGGTCATCTACCAGCTCAATGTCTTTTGACTGGCCTCTGACACACTCCCACGAGGCATCCTCTACATGGATACCTCATGTACTTCAAGCTGCTTCCCATGTCTCTCTGTTGTTTCAGACTTCTATTTCCCCCTCGGTCCCGCCATAGCGATCATAGTGGTGCATTTATTCCCATTCCAACCTGGCAGGGACTACATTGCCATGCAACACTTGTTTAACTAGAAGTAGTTTAAAGATAAGGTTAATTTCAACTATATCTTCTTCTTGGAACCCTTTGTTCCTCCCGAATTAGGTCATCACTAAGGATACTTAGGTTTGGATCACTTACATACTCTGATTCAACCCAATTTGTACTACCATACATGATACTAAGACATAGAACCCATATTCTAATTTAAGGATGGGTCAAGCTAGGATGAATATACAATTGTACAAATCTCAATTTGAAGGAAATTGTTAGCACATGAATATTAAAAAAAATAGATTGGTTCTGAACAATACAGTTTATGAAAACAAGGAGTTGATGATTAGAAACATAAGGAAAACTTGTGAAAAATGAAGATTACACTACAATAATGGTTACTTATGATGTAAATCTTCATTGATGTTTAAAACTAATAAAGAAATGATTCACAATGTCATTTTGCCAAAGATTATCAAACAATCAAACATCTTTCACCATCTTTCACTCTAAAAAAAGATAGCTTAAAATGTTTATCTTTGTACTAAAATACACAATTTTTCTATAAAAACTACCATTCTATTAGATATTAACCCTAATTTCATAAAAATTGAAATAATAAGGCAAAATCTACACTAAGAAATGGTAAATTTAGATTCTAAAAGTGTTAATCTAAAAAATGTTCATTTTGATTCTAGAATTGTGAAAATTTCAAAAGTGTCAATTTTATTGTTTTGTCCCATATTTATTTTTCATGTGGACAATTTATAGATAAATGATTTACGGATTCTACATATTTTTTACACATTATACACCATGTCAGTTTCCCTTTTTACCATTATCCTATGTAAGGATTTTATTAGAAATCATAATGTTTGAAATGACTTTTTCCCCACCACCATTTGTTATTCCCTACTTCTTAGTCTTCCACTTTCTACTATATATCCTAATTTAGTTGTGTAAACCCCCAACTTTTGTTCTTTCACTAAGAGGTTCAATTTTGAAAGTGTGAATATAATGAACATTTTATTTTGGTATATTAATGAATAATATAGCTATGTCATGCATTGCTAAATATATCAATATTGAAGAGATGCAAAAATGTAATTTGAAACAAGTGATGATGAAAATCATTTTAGTGATGTGTTGTACTTTTTTCAAAGCAATTTAAGGCAATGTACAAAAATGGTCCATATAAACAAAATATGAATCTATGAGATAGTGTTTTTCAAGAACTTCCTCATCGTAATTACAAACACTATAACTTGTTTATTGCGGAATATTTATTTACAAAACCCACATCTCAAGTAAGGAAAAAATAGATTAATTGATCTTAACAATTTTACCTCGAGCAATAATTACTAATTAAAATATACATCAAATCAAGATATGAAAATTAAATATTTCAAAGATGAAATCTATATGGGTCTAATATAATATTAAGGAATACAAGAAAAACAGAAATGCTTATGATGAACCTTAGAACTACTTCTATTCCACACATTACACATACTTATATATACAAAAATATAATAACTTAAATATTTACTTGGACTATGAATCCTTCAAATTCTAGTCATATCTTTAAATAAAAGGAAAATTAAAATTACTAGTTGCTTGATTGTTCAATCATATTTGAAAATAAAACAAAATTGAAATTATGAGTTAGTTGGTTGTACAAAGTATTTCAAAATGAAATGAAAGTAATAGTTGTAGTGTTTTAAACATGACCAAAATATTCAATGTGATCTTCAAGGTTCAAACCACAACTATGATTCTTTCTTCATTCACCAATTCTCAAATATTTCCTTTCATATATTGAAAGTCATTGTTGGAAATTGAATTAGAATCCAACAAAATTCTTGTTTTTGGAAGTTTCTTTCTCTCATTTTGTTTCTTTTGCAACTCCTATGTTTGCATGTAATTTTTTACACTATTTAAAAATAATATGATGTATCTAACTATACAACTATTCTAAATTAATCTACCTAATCCACTATTGAATATGGTTTTTTTTTTTTTTAATTTTATATGGATAAACTTACCTTCATGTCAATCAATTCAATTGAGCGAACTCTACTACATTAAATTCATCAATCCATGATTCAAATATTGATGAAGTGCATGCAAAATATATGTAGGAATTAGTTTATAACCTATTTCTAAATGATTACTATGAAAAATAAAAAATAAATCATTGTTTCGTTGTAGAAACATAGTTGTTGCTTAGCTACAGAAAACAAAATAAATGTAATATTAAAGAAACATATTTAATGAGAAACTACATAAATGATTCTAAGCACTTGAAATTATTAACCTACTAGACTATTAGTTGCAATACAATTACAGGCTTTCAATCATATTGTTCAATGAAGGTTTATGTAATTGAAATAAAACAATCTTTATTCAATCAACAATTATGTACAATAGTATTTGTGTGTGTTAAAAACATGAATCATAAATGAAATGGAAAAACTTTGCAAGAAATGAAATAACATAAATCACACTCATACAACTAATAAATTGAAATAAAACTAACTGAAATTGAAATAATGCACTCCTCACACAAGGGGCCCTCTACAAAACTGAACTTATGTAATTAAAATGCACAACACATGAAATTTACAGTTAACTAGAACTTTATATTAATATCGAATCAACAATATAGCATTACAGAGGTTCTATATCATATCAAATCTATCTCTTGAAGGTTCTCATGATCAATATTTATACATTACAAATGGTATCCTTGAGATCCAAAACCCACGGATCCTTAAAACATATTTACCTAAAAAATAATGCACATGCGTTTACAAGTCATCTGGAATATTCATGGTTGAATGAAATGATTTTGTCAACCCACATAGGGAGAAATTCATGACAATGTTTCGTGAATTTCTCCTACTCGATATAATTTCTACCTCATGTCTAATTTGGTGTTGATTTGGATCGGGTACCCTGCCACTTGCATTATGCATTGACCAGACCTTTGACCTCACTCATGTGCTGACTTGGAAGACTCTAGATCTTGGTTGATAGGTTAGTGAGCATATGGTGATGATTTGGAGTCATATCCAAGTCACGATCTCATACTAGAATGCACACAACCATATAGAACTATGATTCTATTATAGAAATAATTAGTGGCTACATAAATATTTAAGTGGCTCCAGAATCTATGATTCTATAGCGACTTATTAACATAATGAATTTTTAAACTAATTTTCATAAGGAAGAATGAAAACATACTAGAATAGACAATTTTACCTTGAATATCCTTCAATATACAAATCTTGTAGCTTAGAGAGATAATCATGGAAAAAGAGGTAGTAATGGGTTGTAGGATAGTTCATAGGCATAGGTTTTGGAGGGAATTTTGACAAAGGAAGTGAAAAAAAGAGTATAATTTGAGGACCCAACATGTACCCCCCACGAAAGATGTTGAATGTCCTCATGCAACCAAAATACACTCTCTTCCTCCAAAAATTAACTGCCCTCTTCAAAAATTCAAAATTGTTGATCTTGTGCTCTTATACCCTCTCTGTAGCATTTATTAGAATGTTCAACCCAAAATATGAGGTCTATATCTTCCTCTTTTCTAGATTCAATTTTATCTTCAATCTTCTATTTCTGATTTTAACTTGCATGCTATGATTATACCATTTTCTAGCTTTCTTAATGAGTAGTTTCTTCTAGGATTTTAGTTGTTCCTGCTCCTTATGTAGCTTATCAATGTTGGTTTCAATGTTTCATTCTCAACTTTGATATGTTTTTCAAGGAATTCCATCTCCTTAAGTTCTTGTTTCAACTTCTCGACATTGCTAGCTTGTTTCAACTTCGAGGATGTAGGCATTGGATCTGACACTAATTCCTAATCAACTTCAGTGGTTGTATATACCTAAAAATTTGTCATAGGCTCATCAAATTCTGTAAATGCATCATCAACATCATAATTCGACAATTTTCCCATGTTTCTTAAACTTGGAAATGGACTAAAATTCGATTTAGTCTAGGGATTCTTTATGAAATTCTCATGAATTTCCTTCCTCTATAGGTTGCTATGTTTTTCTCTATTAGACTCCTTGAGATCGATTACTTCCTTATCCTGAATTTTATTGCTATCATTTTTCTCCATATTTAGGCTCTTAGTCATACTCCCTGTATTTTGACGCCAAAAATTATCGGCCTTCCTCTTCTTGCTCTGTACAATATCAACTTTTTTCTCAAATTCTTGGGTTTTTGAGCCCTTATCCCCAATTTCAATTTTGGGCTTTAAAGGGTCCATTATTTCTAATTTCTTAGTTTTCTTTGTTGATTTGCTTCTATGAAAACCTTTTGGTCTACTTGGTTCAGGGTTCAAATCCCTGACCTTCTTCTCTATATTTTGTCTCAAATTACTCTTTTTATTTTTTGTCTCACGTTCTAGTTTTGAATTCTCCTTTGTCTCAGGTTCCAAATTTTCCATCTCAGGAACCTCTATCTTTGGTTCCAAGCTTCTCAACTTAGGAAGCTCTTTCTTTGGTTCCAATATTTTTATTTTAGGAACCCTAACTTTACTATCCATGTGTTTTGAACCTTTGACTTCTTGTTTCATGGGTGCTTCTATGAAGCGACTTCATATAAGAAATTTTCCCCAACTATCATTTTGTTCATGTAACCTAGCTTCAACAAAATTTTTGAATAAACCAAAATGGAACAAAATTCTCTCTAGGATCCTAGGGCTTCATTGAATACTAAGTGCCATATTTTTCAAGTTATTCAATAGATAGAAGGGAAAATTGTTTTCTTTCCCTTTTATGAAATACAATAATAATCAGAGATGGTAGAAAAATACAATTTCATACCTTCCTTCGTAGGTCACATACTTATTTACTATATACAAGGTGTCCCTCCACTTCTTTTTTAGCACTATGGTCGGCATTCATTTGTTCCAATTTAAGGCCTGCGTAGGATCCTTGAGGAATTCCTTCCATAATTCTCCCTTTATTTTCTGGTTCTTGAACCATTTTTCTCCACTTTGTGGTAATTCGGTAGCTCGCGCGATGAAATATTATGATACCTATAATTGGAGGTCTCCTATATGATCTCGAGTCCCATAAAACGAACCAACGAATTCTTTGGTTACTTGATTGTCATAACCTTGGAATTTATGCAAAAACGATAACCATCCCTCCTTTGGCATTTCAGGTATGTGTTAAGAAGCTCTATGTTGATTGGTTTGTGCCTAGAAATTGGTTTCATACCTAATTTTCATTGATAGAGGAAATTCGGGTATCGAAGTCACTCTTTGTCATTGTGAAGGAGTAAAATGGGAACGATGATATGTCGAATTTTGAATGAGGGAAGGATTTAGGATATGTATGAGCTATGATAAGTCTGTAAATTAAATGATGAAAATGGTCATGTTGATTTTCAAGGTATCATTCAAAATTATGTCGTCACTCATGAATGATTGGGTCATAGGTTTGGAAATATCAGTCCAATTAACACTTTGAATCATTCTTGTCGAAATAGGATTTCAACATGCATATATAATTATGATATTAAGTGTCAATACACTTGAGAGAAAATATTTTAAAGGTATGGTTTTTAGAGGTATAGAATGAAGGTAATGAGATAGGAAATATGATAGGAAATATGACAAATCACAGCAAAATAAGATAAATGTATATCAAAGATTATAATTTGTCCAAATTCTTCACACATTCCACAATTCCTACTGCAAACAAAGTTTAAAAAGTTATTACCTCTGGTTTACCTATAGCCAAGATTTGATAACCTTTCTTTTGTTTGAAGCTAGAGAAGGAGCTATGAACCACATTGGATTTTGATGCTGATTATAATGTTGATTTTGTTGTTGATGCTGATTCATTTTCTTCTTGCATAACTTTGAAAAATCTACAACTAATGAAGAATTTTGAAATTGTTGATGAAGATCTGGAAATTGCTAATGAAGACTTGGAATTGTTGACAAAGATTTGAAGATTGCAGATGAAGATATACATATTTTTTATGGAACTTAAAAATTATTAATAAGGAATTTCATGACAGAATGCATGAAATTCACAATCGTGCCATGAAACATGTGTTGCATACTAGATTAAAAAATAAGTTAATGTCTAATAGTTTCTTAAAAATCATTTACAGGGACTTCCGGTGGCTACCGAACATTATTGTAACTAAAAAAAGTCTAAAAACGGCAAAAAAATAAAATAAAAAATTGTAGATCCCCTTGAACAATAAGCTCTAGATTTGAATCAAATTTGTATACAACTTCTTGATCTAGAGGAAATCTAAAATGTTGCCGCAATGAAATTTTGAAATTCTAAAACAGGAACTAGAAACTTGATCATTATGAAAACTTCTAAAGATATATGAACTTTTAGTTGGAGAGAGAAAACAAATCTATTTATCTGAATGTTGCAAAAACCGATTTCTTGCAATTTTATCTGAAAAATAACTCAGTTGTGTTGAAAACAAAAAGATTGAACACTAAAATGTTGAACATGAACTTTTTGAAAAATCCTATAATTATTTGGAGTAAATTGAATTCTATCCACGAGATCATTATTTTTTAAACATAATCCACGCACAACAACACCAATAAACTAGTTTTCACAGACTACACTTATTTTTTTTACTTTTATTATTTATTTATATTTTATATTTTTTATTATTATGACTTTTTTTTCTTTTTAGAACAAGAAAAAGAAAGATCAAATTGAGATAGGAGCAGGGGAAGGATTTCCCTTACTCATTATCTCCATCTCTAATTGTTGAAGCAGATTGTGGACAAATTCTTCTATGTTTAAAGGCTTCTGATATAACCTTTGTCTATGCCCATTTATTAGAAAAGAAATTTCCTCCTCGTCAATAGTAATGATTTTAATCGATCCATTATGAAAAAATGTATCTACATCATAAGGTCCTAACCAACGCGAAATGAGCTTTCCTTTACAAATTTTAAATTTGGAATTAAATAAAAGAGCCCATTCACCTGATTTTAATTTATTCTTTCTTATCAACTTTTCATGCCATTTCATTCTATGTTGTTGTATGATAGTGGTGTGTTGAATTGAATCCTACAATATATCGTTCAATTCATTGAATTTTGTTATCCTTTGTTGCTGAGCATCTGAGAGATCCATTCCTAGATTATTTTTTGTCCTAATTTTTTTTTATTTGGAACCCAATAGGAAACAAAAATTATTTACCATATACAATCTCATATGGTGTATGCCCGATTGTATTCCTCCATGTAGTTCAATATGCCCAAAGTGCCTCCATAAGTCGATCTGCCCAATATTGATGGTGCAACTGAACTGTTTTGGTTAAGATGGCTTCAAAAACTTTGTTTGTAGATTCCACCTCCCGATTATCTTGTGGATGGTATGGGGAAGACTTTTGGTGCTTGATCTTGTATTGCTCTATGATGGTCTGGACAAGTTTTGATGTGAACTGAGCACTTTGATCTATAACAATCTCTCTTGGGACACCAAAATGAGTAAATATATCCTCAAATAAAAAATATGCAACAACTTGTTCAATGACATGAAAAATAGGTTTATATTCTACCCATTTAGTAACATATTCAATACATACCATAATATACCTATTTTTCCTTGACATTGGAGGGATATGTTAGATGAATTCTAGATCCTATTTTTTAAAAGGATCTATGAGTACCTAAGGTTGTAGAGACATTTTGTTTTCTTACATGGGTTGACCCATGCGCTGATAATTGTCACATCTTCTGACGTACTTCTTGTCATCTTTGAAAAGATTAGGCCAATAATACCCTAGATGAATGACTTTGTATCTGGTTCTTTTATCAACAAAATGACCTTTTCATGGCTCATCATGACATTATTTTAATATGTCAAACACTTTATCCTCTTATACACACATCCACATGATTATATAAGGTTTAGTACAAAAACTTTCTCCACCTATCCAAGAACATGTGGCACTAAGTTTGATGATATTATTCTTCTCCTTTGGGGAAAGGTGATGACGTGACTTTCCTCTAGCCAAATAGTTAGCGATATATGAAAATGAAACATATTTAATAGATATTGAAAATAGATGCTTATAAAAAACATTTTCATTTACAAGAACTAATTCACCTTCATTATGAATCCTGGAAAGAAAATTTGCAACTACATTTTCTCTCCCAGGTCTATCTAATATAGTGATATTAAATTCTTGTAATAGGAGAAGCCACCCAAAAATTCTACCTCTAGTAATTAGTTTATTCATTAAATATATGATGGTATAATGGTAAATGTGGATAAATCTCTCATATCCTATAATGTAGTGCCTAAATTTATTGATGGCATGCACTATTGCAAGGAATTATTTTTTCCTAACGATATAATTCAATTCAGGGGGTGTCCTACTTTTACTAACAAAATAAATGGCATAAGAAATCTGATCTTCTTTTTTTCATAGCACTACTCCTAAAGATATATCTGAAGCATCTGTGGATATGTGAAAGGGGAGTGACTAATTTGGTCCTATTAAAATAGGAGCTACATAAATATTTTCTGTCAATGTTTCAAAAGCAGTTTGGAAAGGAATATTCCAAAAACATTCACTATATTTAGTGTGAAGTTTAAATAATGGAGATGCAATTTTCGTGAAATTTTCAATAAATCACCTGTAGTAACTAGCATTTCCTAAGAAACTCCTAACATCATTTTGGGTCTTTGGCACTATAATCTTGGAAATGATTTCTACCTTTGTTGGATCCACTTTTATTCCTTCAAATGATATACAATGACCCAAAACAATTCCTTTAGTTAGTAATATATGACAGTTCTTATGACTTAATGACAAATTCGTTTCTTTACATTTGATGATTTTTTTTTTTTTTTTCGATATTTTCTAATCTTCCTCAAAAGTATTTCCATAAACAGTGAAATAATCCATATATACTTCTACACAATCATGGATCAAGTCAAAAAAGATACTTAAAACAACACGTTGAAAAGTAGCAAGTGCATTACACAAACCAAATCCTCTAGAGCGAGTTGGATTTGGTTACAACAACTAAACCCATCGAGAAAAGAAACTTATTTTTTCTCTACTTAGGTATCTAAAACTTGATCTATAAATGGTAGGGGAAAATTATATTTCAAGGTTTATTTATTCAATTCCCTATAATATATGCAAACATTCCATTTACCATTCCTTTTAGGAATAATCACTAAAGGAGATACCCATTGACTATTAGAAATTGGATATATGCAATTTACATTTAGTAGTTTCTGCAGTTCTTCTTTTACAATTTCCTCCAGGATTGGGTTCATACGTCTTTGGGGCTGTTTGATTGGCCTAGAATTTTCCTCTTTATAAATATGATGAATACACGTATTAGGATGGATTCCACACATATCAATATATTCTCATATGAATGCACCATAATGTTTCTATAACTTCTAGATTGATCATTCCTTTTTAAATTATTCAAGTTTAGAATTGATATTTAAAGTTTTTCCTTGACGAATTTCAACAATAGTGCTACTTGATTATGATATTGAATTAACAAAATACATTGAACTATAAATCGTTTATAGAGTGTCCATAGTACAATTTTCTTGAAATTTTTTGTCTGAGATATGATCAAAAGTATGATGCCCCCCATGATATTGAGTAAAATCAGAATTATTGATAAAATTAATGATTTGATTTTCTTCAATATAATTTTTCAAATTCATAACTTGGCCAATATTTAAGATAGGTTGTATTATTTCTTCATCATTTTTTATATCTTGAAAGGATTATGTAAATTCTGATTCAGTTAAAGCTTTAGCAGGTGGATAAAAATTGAATTTCTTAACTAAATCCCCATGTACAATTGTCATGTCTCTTAATCTACAACTGATAAAAGAATCAATTGTAGCTAACCATGGCCTCCTTAAGATTAATGGATGACCACCCAAGTTGTATTTTGGTTGTAAAACCATGAAATCTACATGGTACTCCTAGGAATCTAAGGAGACTATAATATCCTCTAATACACCTTCTCGTTTTATTGTTGATCTATCAACTAGTTGTAAAATTGTCGATGTATGACAAATATTAGACAATTGTGATTCATCCATAGTAACTTTGTCATAACATTTATTGTTTCTCCAAAATCTATTAATGTGTTTTAAATTGCAACATTATAGGTTAAAATGGGGCTACCGGTATCAACATATTTTTTCATATAAATTTTACTCGACATTAGATCCGCCAATTTACCAATAACCTGCATTGTTTATGTGTCTTTCTTCTTCCTTCCTAATTTGTTTAAACACAATTCCGCATAAATTGGAATGCTTTTGATTTCTTGCAGTAATGTAATTTTGATACAAACATTCTTTAACTCGTCTAATAAATCATATTCAGATTGTTTGATTTGCTTCTCTAATGTCAACCTTTTTGGGAAAGGTGGAGTACTAGATTGTTGTGATTGATTTATTACGGATGAAGAAGTGTGTTTTATTGCATTATAACTATCATTATTGTTTGTTTGATTAGGAGTTTCCTCCTCTATTGGTTCTTCAATAAAAATGGGGGAATCTTGATCAAGTACTTTTTTTGTTCTAATATTAATGCCATTTAGATCAAGAGGAGTAATCATATAAGTGGGGAAATTTTGTATCAAAGTGTTGTAAGTGGGTTGAGCTACTTTATTATTGGGTTTAGAAATGGATTGTCCAGTTAGTTGGGTAGGTCTTGGAGGTTGATTTGATGGTAATTGAAGTGAAATTTGTGGTTGTTGTGGTTGAGTAGGGTATGTTTGTTGGATTTGTGGGGGATACTGGGTTTGTTAAGGATATTGGGTGTATTGTTGTTGCATAGGATAAGGATGAGCATGCATGGTTCCATAGGTAGGTCCTCGCCAAGCTTGTTTCCAAGTTTTAGTTTGGACTTTTTGTGGTGGCCATGCTTTCCAAGGCATAGGAAAGGTTCATTTCTGTTGGGGGTATTGTTGATTTGAATAATAAGAATTGAATTACTGTAACAACCCTAGTTGAATATATGTTTAGGGATTATTAAGTAAAAATTTATTAGGTAATTAATTTTTCTAACATGTTATTAACTAAACAAAGATTGGTATAATGATATTAATCAAATATTAATTAATTAATTAATTGATATAATTTTGATTAATTAATTAATTAATTAATTACCTATTACATTCAATGACTTGGGTATTAAATTTAAAAGGGTTAATAAATTTAATTGTTTAAATTAAAGTATTACATATACGGAGGGGATAAGGAGCATGCAAGATACCAGATATACAAAATATGCACAACAGAAATAAAATGCTAGAAATGGCAGAATAACAGTAAAATATCCAGCATAATCTCCACAATAACACAGAAATGATATAAGAACAACAATAGAAATAACACTTTGATTCAGAAAGCGATGTTCACAGGCCTCTTCGAGGGGGCTTCCTCCAATAGAGAAGCGCTTTGTTACAATAATCTCCAAGCTAGGGTTTTCATACCCTCGACCCTTATTTATACTAAATATGTCGATTAAGAGAAGCATCTAGAGGAAGATCCTTCTAGAAGAGGAAGCTTCTATTAGGTCTTCTTACATCCGCCTTATTCTATTTTATTGAAAGGCCTTATTAATATTGACCTTTATTACATCCAAAT
>SNQJ01S0104882.1:38291-55436 GCA_010110895.2 Picea sitchensis
TATGTGGTCTTGTATGTGGATGACATGTTGCTGATAGAAAACAACAAGGAGATTATCCAGGATGTGAAAACTCAGTTGTCCTCTAAATTTGACATGAAGGATCTCGGTGCTTCAAATTTCATTTTGGGCATTGAAATTAAAAGAGATCAGAAAAAGAGGAAACTCTGGTTCAATCAGAGAAATATGTCGAGACAATATTGCACAGGTTTAATATGCATGAATGTAAACCATTCAAGGTTCCTACTCATGTTGGTGTAAAGTTATTTGCGGATCAGTGTCCCAAGACACGAGAAGAGGAGGAGGACATGTCTCATGTTCCATATGCAAGTGTAGTTGGCAGTTTGATGCATGCAATGGTCTATACTAGACCAGACATTGCACATGTAGTGGGAGTTTTGAGCAGGTATATGTAAAAACCAGGGAAGGAGCATTGGACAATAGTAAAAAGGGTTTTCAGGTATTTGTGTGGCACTGATAGCTATGGATTGTGATACTAAGGAAGACCACGATTGGACAGAGTGTTGGATATACATGGCTTTGTATATGCAGACTAGGTTGGAGATCTAGATCGTAGGAGATATACAAGTGGGTATTTTTTTAACTTGTTTGGAGGAGCAATAAGTTGGATGAGAAAAAGACAGGTTGTAGTGGCACTCTCAACTACAGAAGTTGAATACATGGCAGCCACTCATGCAAGTAAGGAAGCAGTAAATATTATGTTCAGGTATTGGGTTAGTAAAACAAGCTGTAAGGATAGATTGTGACAGTCACTAGAGTACAATGTTTCTGGCAAAGAACTCAGCTTATCATTCAAAGACAAAGCATATTGATATTCAATATCACTTTGTGAGAGACATGGTTGAAGAAAATAAAGTGTTGATGATGAAGGTGGACACTTTGAAGAATGTTGCAAATTCATTAACAAAATCTATGAGCATTGAGAAGTTCTCTTGGTATAGAGGATCCATGGGCATTGCTTCCCTAGATTGTTGACTATGTGACACTGTAACCCCCTGTATGCAAAGAAAACAACAAGTGGGAGAATGTTGGGTATGCTTTATATTCTTTGCACGAGTAGAAATTTCTACATTGCGTCGGGCGTGCATGGGGGTTTGAGAGGGGGTGAAAGGGGGTGAAATCCCCCCATGCGGGGGTTTGGGGGAAGTGCCCCTGAGAAATTGTTTTTTCCTCAAGAAACGTGTCACATTTTTTCCTCGTTTTTCATGTCCATTGTTGGGTAGTTTTTCGGCACATAGTTTTTGTTGATGGTTTTCTATTTCCAGTTAAGGAATTAGGGTTGTTGACTAATCTAGGTCATTGGGTTAGGGTTTTGTATGTCCCTGTCTCCTTTATGTATATTGTATTGTAAATAATGTAGCACTATGAATGAATATAAAATATACTGGTTTTCCTAGTTTGGGTTTCCAGGGGAAAAATATCTGTGTAATGTTTTCATTTTCTATTATGTCTTTTCTATTCTTTTACTGAAAATATGTTTGCAGTAAATATTGTACAAGGTTAAAATCTACAATCACCTCTTTCCTAAACACACTCAACACATTATATCTGATGGTATCCATGGAATCCTCTAGCTCACATACCCTTGCTTTTGACATGTCTAGTTGATCCAGGTGGATATCGATGGCCACCCACCTATTCCAACTAGCTCAAAATAGTCTTCTGGCAACTTACTATTTTTAACATTTTTTCGATTCCTAAATTTCTGGGGCCATTTTGAGGGCCTAAATGAAGCTTTTTCAGGATGGAGCACCTAAATAATAGCCAAAGGCTATTATTGAGACCCCAAAATAAATTTCCTCGATGATACCTGTTAGCACTAGAAGTCGCACCTAGACTGTTGTAGGTGTAAGCCTAGTACCCATCATAGTATAAATGGCTTAAATGGTTTGAGTAGGTGGATCAACAAGACTAGGAAAGAAAGGGAGATGGCAACAAAATGTCTACAGAGGCATTCCATTGGGCATGGAGTCATAACATCCTATAGATTAAAGGCAATCAAACTGTATATCACACAAAGAGATATATAATGATGAGTAGAAGCATGGTGAATATGACAAAAGGAAGAACATCAATTGTACAAAAAACATTTCTTTAAACAGATAAAGATTGCTTAAACAATTAACAATGATTTAATGGGAAAGCTATTACAGATCCTCTGTTGTTCATGAATGCATCAATCAATGGAAGCTATGATCCTCGGAACCTACAATATATTCAAGAAAGAATGTGACAAAGAAATGGGAAAAAAAGAATACAATCTGATAACATCTCTCATGAATCTTTAATGAAAGAAAATGTCATTACAAACAGGCCCTCATGCTTACAAATGAGCAACTAAAATTGCTCCTCCAACTCTCTCCCCTCTTGGATCATGAATCCAACCCTTTTATCATCAGAAACCCTTTCATTTATAGTGAATAATATATATATACCCTAAGGAGGTCGAAACCAAGGAGTTGCATAGGATCCTCCTCTATTTAGGAGTCTTGTTACAAAAGATTCCAACAAAATCCTTACAAATTCTTATTTTTTTGGTATTTTGTCTATGATGATAAATGTCTTTTGAAACAGGTCATCTTGATTGATATGGAGATGGAACACATTTCCCTCATGTCCAAAAATATCCTAGGATACCATTCTAACCTTCCTTGATAGGTGACAACCTCCAAACAAGGAGAATATCCAACAACTATGCAAAACTGAGAGTTTGCAGCACCAATTTGCAGTGCACTGGTGTTTTAATTATATCTCTTGAATTGAAAATTGGGTTAGGATGAAATTTTGACAGAGAGTCAATGAAAGTATATTTATCCTCCACAAAAAATTTCAAAAAAACCCACATCACCATTTTGGATTTATGATCAAATGTTTAAAAGAAATTGCTACATGAAATGAGTTCGCAGCGCCCCTGTCTGCCAGTTTGCAATGCCAAAAGGAAAAAACATCCAAAACCACTTTGTCGAACTTCAAACATGATGAAAACCCTCATGGAGTACCTGATGGTCCTAATTATGATGTGGATGTTGATAAGTCCGAACGTGAGTGCCTGCAACCTATCCAAGCTACAACACTCCTCCTTAACTAGTTTGCATCGCCAACTCAAATATGGCTTGCACACTTTGAGGAGGTTGTTAGTTGATGGTATGACATAATCCCTAGAGAAATTGTAGGATCTGAAAACCATAAATCCTCCTTTATATGATCAATATTATGTGTTAACATCTGGCTCCACGGGGGATGGCATGTCCCTGTGAACTGCCAAGAACATGTAGTTACAGTGCCTTATCAATTCCATCTCCATCCACAAAACCTATATGCATGACTACACCTCTGCTCCTTATTAAAAACTGAGAACGATCTCACACTGGAAAAACAAAAAAAGGTTTCAT
Source organism: Picea sitchensis (assembly GCA_010110895.2). Classification (NCBI taxonomy): domain Eukaryota; kingdom Viridiplantae; phylum Streptophyta; class Pinopsida; order Pinales; family Pinaceae; genus Picea; species Picea sitchensis. The sequence goes on from SNQJ01S0104882.1 coordinate 41,702, forward strand.
TCAAACTGAAAACCAAATGCTTGCATGGAAAACTTATTTATATACATTCCTACTCCTAACTACTGAAAAATTGAACTTTCAAATATATAAAAATTTCCTCAGTAACCATACAAATAACTTTGTGACTGAATTATTTTCATCCTCATCTTAGCGACTGAGAACTAAGTAACAATAGAGACATAATGACAACCACACATACTTCCTTGAAAAATCATACTTACAATCCAGAAACATTGTTCTTATGATGACAACAATTGGAAATCTATTGCTGCAAAACATCTCCATATAGATAGCGACAAGATCTTGAAATCCATACAAAACTTGTTGTGGCTTATCAATGTATTCTTCCTTGGTTGATTCAAGCATGGGTTGTCTTGAAAACTGTTGCAATATATTTCCACTCTTTTCACCAATTTCCAGTGAATATGGGTGAATATAAAATGGGATCTCAAGATCTATAGCTTGGACTAGATCATTTTTACATTTGTAATAATCAAGCTGAAAATGAGAGTTGTCAACAAGTAGTGTATCAGAGACATGTTTATCTGCTTCTAGTCCATCTTCTTGTGAAGGAATATTATAATGAATATCATTCAAAACCTCTTGATCATCATGAAAAGTACTTTATTCTATGGAAAATTATTCATCACAAATATGCTTTCTGTGACAAGCAAAGTCTTTACAAAGTAAAGAAAAATCACCACAACATTTTTCATAAAGATGTTCAGCAGAAAAATACTCCCTATAAATTTTTTTAAAAGAATCATGAAAACATGTCAAAGAGTTGATACTAGCAACTGGACAAGATCGACACCAGTCACGAGCTATTCCCTCTAATGATTACATGAAAATATTGATCTAAACATCCTCATGCATGATTTGAAATCGATGAATAAAATCATGGAAATCTAGAAAGTGTTTAGCTGGTACTTCCCAATATTCTCCTCTAAATATGGGAAGGCAACCTTCCCATTCATCTCTACTCAACATTGGATTTGGAAAACCGACTATATTTGAAAAATCACAGAAAGAATACCTCTGAGATAGGATATTTTACATTTCAAAACAATGGAGTTTCCAATAGATATCTGAACAGTGGAATCACCATGGTGAAAGATAAGTAGTCTAAAAGTGTCTAGCTTTAGTTCACCATCCAAATCTATATCTAATCATCATAGTTCACCTAGCGAAGGTGTCTTCATTTTCGTTCCCCAGTATGGTCGCCAAAAATGTTAGCACTAGAAGTCACACCTAGACGGTTGTAGGTGTAAGCCTAGTACCCATCAGAATATAAATGGATTAAATGGTTTGAGTAGGTGGATCAACAAGACTAGGAAAGAAAGGGAGAGGGAAACAAAATGTCTGCAAAGGCATTCCATTGGGCATGGAGTCATAACATCCTACAGATCAAATACAATCAAATTGTATATCAAAAAAAGAGATATATAATGATGAGTAGAAGCATGGTGAATATGACAAAAGGAAGAACATCCATTATAGACAAATCATTTATGCAAACATATAAATATTGCTTAAACAATGAACAATTATTTAATGGGAACGCTACAACAAATCCTCTGTTGTTCATGAATCCATCAATCAATGGCAAGTATGATCCTCAGAACCTGCAATATATTCAAGAAAGAATATGACAAAGAAATGGGAAAAAAAATAAGACAATATGATAATAGCTCTCATGAATCTTTAATGGCAGAAAATGTCATTACAAACAGGCCCTCATGCTTACAAATGAGCAACTAAAACTGCTCCCCCATCTCTCTCCTCTCTTGAATCATGAAACCAACCCTTTTCTCATAAAAAAACCATTTCATTTATAGTGAATAATATATATCTACCCTAAGGATGTCGAAACCAAAGAGTTGCATAGGATCCCCCTCCATTTAGGAGTCTTGTTACAAAAGATTCCAACAAAAACCTAACAAATTCCTATTTGTTTGGGATTTTGTCTATGATGATAAATGCCTTTTGAAACAGGTCATTCTGATTGACATTGAGCTGGAACACATGTCCCTCATGTCCAACAAACTCCTAGGAGACCATTCGAACCTTCCTTGATAGGTGGAAACCCCCAAACAAGGCGAATATCCAACAACTATGCAAAACAAAGAGTTTGCAGTGCCAGTTTGCAACACACTGGTGTTTTAATTATATGTTTTGAATTACAAACTCGGTCAGGATGAAATTTGGACAACACATTAATGAAATTATCATTATCCTCCACAAAACATTTCAGAAAAACCCACATTACCATTTTGGAGTTATGATCAAATGTTTAAAAGTAGCTGCTACAAGAAATGAGTTCGCAATGCCCCTGTCTATCAGTTTGCAATGCCAAAAGGAAAAAACATCCAAAACCACTTTCTCAAACTTCAAACAAGATGAAAACCCTCATGTATTACCTTATGTTCCTAAGGCTATTGTGGATGTTGATAATTCTGACCGTGAGTTCCTGCAACCTATCCAAGCTACAACACTCCTCCTTAACTAGTTCACAGTGCCAGTTCACAACACCAACTCAAATATAGCTTGAACACTTTGAGGAAGTTGTTAATTGATGATATGACATAATCCCTTGAGAAATGGTTAAATTGTGGGCTCTGAAAACTATAGATACTCCTTGACATGAGAAATCTTATGTGTTAACAATACCTTTCCAACGAGCTATAGTGCACCCCAAACAAAGATCGTATGCCAAAGTTATGCTCCCGAGAAGTTGATCCACCAAACTACCCAAAACAGGGTCCACAAAATTGTTGGATTTTGATCTTCCGGGGTTAGGGTTTTAGATTTTATTTATGTTAAAAATTCCTTTAGATATTTATTGTAACCATCTTCTTGCGAATGCGAGTAGCGATCACATCTCTTCTCAGAGATAAGCTGCCACCAATATAGCGAGTCTTTCACTCTATATTTCTATAGTTTTGTACATTTCGCTCATTAATAGAAATTGTGTATTACTATATCTCTATGTTTATGGTTGTATCTCTGATATATTTATGTTATATTATTGGATATCTAAGATACCTCTATACATTTATTTATTATATCTCCACTCTCATTTCATGTCGAAAATAATATGGATTAGTGGTATGAGAGAAGGCAGCTCTTGATCGTTTTTCAATGCATGTACCCGACGAGGTATTAGTATATCAATTTGGGTCTCGACCTTATCTCTCTTGAGGAAAATCACTCTCACACGCCCAAGAAACCCTCCATGGCAGAAGAAAATAAAAATGATGGAGCATAATATTTTATTAATCTATTGCTTGAGCAAGCTCTGATGCGACAGAGGGGCGAAATGATGGAGAATTTTTCCCACATCCTTCAATTATTGCAGATAACAACAGGCACATCTTCATCAAGCGACCACTTTGGAGGCACCTCACCTTTCAAGGTACAAGTTAATTTTGATATTCCCGTATTTGAAGGACAGATAGATGCAGATGCCCTAGAAAAATGGTTAAATCTTCTAGAAGGTTATTTATATGTTCATAATTTCTCCGACAGGGAAAAGATCACCTTAAAACTCCTTAAGGATCTGCCCCATGTCAAACAATGGTGGGAAAATTATTGGGAGAAAAGTTCCACATAGGAGTCTGGAATATATGGGGTCGAGCCCACTTGGTATTTTTTTGTGGATGCAATCAAGGAACAATATTACCCCGTTGGAAACTATGAGGACCAATACTTGAGATGGACCACACTGCAGAAAGAGAGGGGCCAAGCAGTGCCAGAGTTTAGCAATACCTTCCATACATTGCACACCAATCTAGGTATCAAATACTTCGAGCGACATTTGGTTCTGAAATACCATAGGGATCTACACAAATACATCCAAACTGAAATGTATTTTCTGGACATCTCATCACTGGGTGTTTCTTATGGATATGTTGTTAAAATCGAGAAGAAATTTAAGAACCATAACAAGCGGGAGTTTGGTTCTACAAATCCACAACAACCAAAGTATGGTAAAGAAGACCCTAACAATAAACCTTCAGAAAACTAATTCAAGCCACAAGAAAAGAAGGGTAACAAAAAGACGAATAAGGACACTGTAAAATGTTGTGATTTCCACAAAATACCCTAGCACAACATCGATGAATGTATATCAAAGCAATCATTGGTGGCCAATATTAAAGACAAGGAGCCAAACCCTGATTCAAAATTAGATTCATAAAATACTGGTAGAAGACAAAGCATTGACACATACCCCATTTCTATTGTCACAACTGTAGCAATTCATCCAAAAGAACTAGTAGATCTTGAAGAGGGGGAGCACCTTTTTCATTCACAGATGTGGGTGAATGGGACCCTATTGCATTTTATTGTTGATAGTGGAAGCCAAAAGAACCTCATCTCAGGAGAGGTTGTCAAACAATTGAGATTGTCGACAACACCACATCTGCATCCATACAACATCGGTTGGCTTCACCAGGGATGAGATCTTCATGTCATCCAGCAATGCCAATTTTCATAGGACATCCATCCCTTCAAGGATGAGGTATTATGTGATGTTGCCCCACTATATGTATGTTATGTTCTCTTGGGCCAACCATATATGTGGAAGCACCATGCTATTTATGAGTCTCGACCTCATAGTGTCATTGTTACTATGGGGGGTCATATCTACAAAATACTAGAGGTAGTTTAGATTACTATCCCACCTAAACAATTTCACAAGTTAGTATCTCATACTACAAAATTCAGTTTCTTCACAATCTGTTAAAAAGGTGAACAAAAGGAAACTACAACCACTACAACCTTGGTCCAAGCACCTTCTATCCAACAAAAGCAGGTCGATGAGATTATAGCAAAGCGTAAAGATTCCTTTTGCACACAGAAATCTCATGTAGACAAAATGGTTAAAAAGGTCCAACCCTTCCAGCCATAGGTTCATGACAACCTTCAACAAGCTAAGCAACACAACTTCTCCAACAAGGAAAGTAGCTCATCAAGATGCAAATTTAGTAAAATCTTTTGTCTCTCCCCAAGGAACTCAATGCAATGGATACAATTGCTTCCTAAGGATGGAGGATTGATCCAGGTGAATATTGGTGTCCACTCACCTATTCTGACTGGCTCAAAACAATCTTCTGGGAACTTACTATTCTTAGTTTTTTTTCGGTTTCTAAATTTCTGGGGCCATTTTGAGGGCCTAAATGAAGTTTTTTCAGGATTGAGAACCTAAATGATAACCAAAGGCTCTAATTGAGCCCCAAAAATGAATATTCTTGACGATACCTTTCCAATGAGCTATCTTGCGCACCAAACGAAGATCGTATTCCAAAGTTACGCCCCGTGGAAGTTGATACACCAAACTACCCAAAACAGGGTCCACAAAACTGTTGGATTTTCATCTTTCAGGGTTAGGGTTTTGGATTTTATTTATGTTAAAAATTCCTTTAGAGCCTAATTGTAACCATCTTCTCATGACTGCGAGTATCCATCACATCTCTTCTCAGAGATAAGATGCCACCATTCTAGCGAGTCTCTCATTCTGTATTTCTACAATTTTGTACATTTCACTCATTAATAGAAATTGTGTATTACTTTATCTCTGTGTTTATGGTTGCATATCTGATATATTTATGTTATATTATTGGATATTTGAGATATCTCTGTACATTTATTTATTATATCTCCACTCTCATTTCGTGTCGAAAATAATATGTATCACCAGTGCTTCTGTAAATTCATAGACCGACATCACGTTTGCACCAATGAAGGCATTAAGGTATGATGTTGCATGTATTGCATTCTCCTTAATATATGGGACTACTTTCCACTTAATTATTCTTTTAGATGTTTCTTGGCTTGTCTCTTATCCTTATCCTTTTATTTTTGTTGTTATTCTCTCAATAGCCTTGGTCTTTTGGATGCAATAGTAATCACCTACAACTACAACAACAGATTCTACTCCAAGTCCTGGAGATGTGAATGAAAGGTTACTTGGGATTGCTTCCATATGATTACATTCTTCTAATGGAATCGTGACCATACGTTTGCTAGGATTTGTCACTATCGATTGGTTCAATTGTTCAGGTTCCTTTTCCTATGAGTTGGATGCATTTCTTCTCTCCTCTTCCTCTTTCTTTTTTCTTTCCTCGTCTTGAGTGGGAAATGAGGCTTTCTCTTTATATTCATTTCTCTTCATCTGAAATTATTTATCTTTTTGAGCCTTGGTCCCCCTCTCTGTGTTTTTTGTCTTCTTCCCATTGTTATTCTCCGCAACTTGGTCTTTTCCTTTAATTTTGTTCGGATCAACTTGTTTTTTTTCATCCTCTGCCTTTTTTCTCTAGTGGCACTTCTCCTCAGCTTCATCATCCTTTATTAATATATCTACATCTTTGTTCCTCAGTTCCCTTTATTTGGATTATTTCTTCTCCTTAACCTGTTGGAGTAGTGCTTTAAATTTCTCTTTTACCAGAACCGTGTCTTCATCTTCCTCTTTCCGAAGTTCCTCTCTGGCTTGTTCACTAGGCATCCTGTGCTAGCTTGAAAATATTTATATGCTCATATATTACATTCTATGGATCATGCCCTTTATTTATCCTAGTACACAAACATATCTCTCTCAGAGCTTCAACTTCTTTCTCGGTGCGTGGTTTATTTGATAGAGAATACCCGCCTATGTGGAGTGGAAAGATTGGCCAATAATTTTTGTACTTCTCCGAAAAGTAGGAAGTGACTCCTTTTTCAATCATATGATAGGCTATTTATCTGGCTAATAGTTTATCGGGTACATATTTGGACAATATATTTGGTGGCCCTGTGCCTCCATATATCCTAACGTAGGTATAGTACTTCCTCATATACCAATCTCCTATTTCTTGTAAGGTTTTAATAGCTCCTAGAGATATTCTATGTGAGTAAAAAATGAAAATATATTTGTATAGAGAGCCAAGAAGTAGTCACAAATATCGTATAATTTTTATTTATAGTTTACCTCCCATAATTGTGCATAATATACATGAATCGGGGGCTGGTTTGTATTCCAAGACCAATTGAAAGTAGTAAATTTATGAGAAACACAAATTGCATCATTAACGTACATGGTCATGTAGAAGATAGGGTTTTTTGTCCCTTGGTCTTCCCAAGTTAAATTTATGATGATGAAGGATAAAATGTTGGCCCAGTTAAAATATCGTCCCATCTTGGCCACTGTGTAAGCCATAAAAAACCACTCCATCCTAAAATGAGTGTTGGTTTCCTCTCCATAGAGTCTACAAATCATCACATTTAGGATTATGCATGGATAATTCAGGTACTTTACAGGAATATATCTTTCCCCTACCTTTAATAACCATTCATCATCGATGAACCGATCTTCCATCAATGTTTCAAAGTCCTTATGCTTAACTCCAAACTTATCCAAAAATGATTGATCTAGTGTTATCATAGGCTCTATTGTTTTTTATCTCACTCTATTGTATTCTACCTTCAGAGATACGATTGGAACACCAGATGCATTGACTGTCATGATTGTTTCCTTTTGCAAGTGGGTGAAACACCATTGTGCAACATCATTATAAGGGAAAAGAACTAGGTGAGAGGATACAATGTGAATGCCACTCCTTCGGATGTTTCTGTATTCATCGATGTCTTCATCGTCAGAAGGGTACTCTTCATTATGGAACTTGTCATATATATCATGGTATCTTTCATAATTCTCCCTTTCGTTGCAACTAATCGTGTCTGTAAAAGTGAGAGAGTCTGGACCTAAAATAAGGATGGGCCCAACAACTTCCTGGTTCTTTTATTTCCTGGTCATAACTCTAGACATCTTATCACCTATTGGCTTGAGATTGTCAACACACAGTGTAATTTACCCAGATTTTACAATATCAATGCTTACACTTTCATAGGTTTTACACGCAAAGAAATATATCAATTAGGACTTAACACGATTGTTGTATTTTATTGATTTTCCCCAAACACTGTGTAATTAATGTTAAGCGTGTTACAACTCCAACTTAGTCATATTTGTATAATCCTCCATTAATCTCCTTGAAGAAAGTTTTGTGCTTGTTATTGTTGATGTATCATCGGAGGTGTGGGGTAGGGAAGGGAGAAAATGTTCTTCGATCATGTCATTGTCGGGGAGTGATCACTTCAAAACTCTTGAACTTAAGGCTATGTTTTGATGATGATCACTTGTTATAATAATTGTTTACCCTTGAAAGGTGTGTTAAAAGGTACCAAGTTATTATAATTTGCTTTCCTTGTTATGCATGCACTTATGTTATTAAATTAAATGGGTTATTATATGTTGTTTAAGAGGAAGGTTGGTTTTACAAGGTTATGGTGTTGTCGTCGGAAGATGTTTGAGATGGGTCATGGTTTGGGAGGTTGGTTCCCGACAACGACATCTTGGGTAGTGTCATCGTTAGAAGATTTTAAATATAGCACAAAGGGTGGCCTCATGACTTCTCGAGACGATGAAAAGTTGTTCATTGAAAATGAGAATCAATGAAGTAACACCATATCATGTATATCATGTACAAACAAAAGGTTTCATTGCATTATAGTGTATGGTTGTATTAGGATAAATTTTATACATGGTGCAATAGTTAAATTTAGATAGGGTTTAATGGTTCATCTCTTGTTGACACGTATGCATCGGAAAATGACTTGTTAGAGTTAGGATGTTCTTGTCGGGAGATTTTTCAAGGAGGAACACCTATGGATGTTATGCCTGCTATTTTCCTGACGACGATATGAAATTTTATTTAAAAAGGGAAATATTGGTTAAAGATATTCATAGGTGCGTATGTTACAGGATGTGGGGTACACCTGTTATGACAGGGTCATGGGAAATACCAGAACCAATATCTTCTGGACACGTCATTATGAAAGAGAAGAAATATGGAAAATAACATATATCTTTTCATGGTACATACTTCATCGTCAACCCGAGAATAAATTCTTTATGTGTGTATATCTGTTGCACTCTCTCGACGAAGATGTTGAAGAAGTATCATCATTGGAAGAATTGGATGGAAGGTTAATATCATATAAATTCATAGAGGGGAGGGGGTCGACGATTCTTGAGCGGGGTAATATGGGTAGAGGCTTTTGGGAACATTATTGTAGAAGGGATTCCAACAAAAGAGATTAATATCCTTATGGTGAGGGATACCAAAGGGCAATCAATCAATGTATCACATATATGTTAGGTGGATTTTACCTCAAACCAACTTCGAAAATTATGCATAGAGATTAGTCTTATGAATGAATAGCTAGTTGGATAGTAGTGATTAGTACCTTGCAAAAATTTTAGTTGGTAGGTACCCACTAAATTCATGAGTTTTAGTGGGTTGTTGTAGATGCCACAATAGGTGGTTGGAAACAAATTTAATTTTTGAGCATCAGAAGTATAATCATAGTTGTGGCATAGCACATAAAATTCAAAAATAATTTTTTTTGGGTCTTCAATTATCATACCATGAAAGTTGGGCAATGTTGAAGGTTGACGCAACCTTCCCCGCTCCTCGGAGAACGATCGCGATCACCAGGACCTTCTCTTCTCTCGGCCAGAAGAGCTCTAAGACTCTTCTATTCCCCTATCGGGAAGTCTGCAACCCACAGTCTTCTTCTCTTACGATCCTTCCTTATTACTCAGAGGATCGGGACTTCGCAGCTCGCGAATCCACTAATTATCCTTTGGGCTCTTGGATCCCCGAGACCCGATACGCCAGTCAACACTGACTTTCCTTTCGTCTATCGCAACTTCGTGCTATCGCAACCTCACCACTCGCGAGTCCTAACACTCGGCTCTCTGAATCCTGAGTCCCGAGATGCCGAAGTGCCGATATTCTCCTATCGCGACTTCGCTATCTCGCTATGTCGCACCTCACGACTTCAACCTCCCAATTATTTGGCTTCAAACTCCCGAGCCCCGAGCTCGTGATATTTTTCCACCTGTACTCCACTGTACGCTATGGCCCACGCTTCCCTCGTCACTGTCAGAATATCGCCCTTAGTAAACTCGCAACTTCCGCTGTCCAAGTCTTCGACGAATTCTCCCGAGATCCCGAGGCTTCGATCCACGAGCTGAACCTCGAACCTTTTCAACCCTGCGCTGTAGCCTCCTCACACCTCTGTATGATCCAACAGCTCACAGCAACTCGTGAAATCTCCTCGGAGAGTTTCGTCCGTCTGTTTCTCCCTCGAGAAATCCTGCGAATGAGATGAGTATCTTCTCTGCGAAGACTCGTCCTCCCGCATGCAAGTTTTGAACACTTACTCGAATGATTCAAACACAAAATTCTCCCTGTGAAATCCTTCGACCATTCGAAGACCTTTCCTTCCAGCCTTTTCCAAGACTTGAATCTTCCTGGAACTTTTTCTTTACGCACTCCTTGCGGAAAATCTCCAACAACCCTCAAGTATTGAAGCTTCTTCAACTCTGCGCACTCCCTGTGCAGCAATCTTCAATCCTTTGCTCAGAATCACAAATCTGAGTCTTCCTTTAGCCTGCGCACACCTTGCATGACTCTGTGATTACCTGCACTTCTGAGATGAGAATACAAATTATCTCTAAGTAAACCCTGCAGTCACGCACTCCTTGCGGACAAATTCAACTGCACTCCTTGCAGGAATCCTCTGGTTCTCTTAGAGAAACAATTAAAACTCATTCACTCATTCTCTCAGATTTCGAATCAACCATGAAATCACATACACAACATATAAACAAATGCATGACAAGAAGTAAATACTCATAAGCACAACATCAACATACATAGAAATAACACATAACCATGGGATTGAATCAAAGCTTTCTTCTATTAATTCAATGCCTGTACATGGGTGTTCTCAACAATTCTCTACTTGCGCTTCTGCTCTATTCTCAGAATGCTTCCTCAATTTCTCAATAATGTTACAATGTACAAAGGAGGGTGTCTATATCCGTTTACCCTCACGAATTCAAAGCTATCAAATCTACAATAAATTTCCTATCTAATAACATTAAAACTATTAAATGCCTTCCTATCTACTAAGGACGAGAGCTATCCGTTCAAGGTCCCCTTTACAATACAAGTGCGCTTCATTAAGTCTACACATTAATGTTTGGCGCAACATATCAAAGTGTTTCTCAAAATGTGTGCTGGCCCTGTCCAGCTGTCTTCCGCTCGCTATGCTGGCTCGCTTGATGAGTGAGCGATGCTCCTGCATCATACTCCTCGGCTTGAAAACTTTCATGGGCTCCTGTCCATGAGCTCCTGCACGGTCTGTCCATGCTTCTGTATCATCGCTTCCATCTCCCAGCTGGAATCCTCCACTGGGTGATTCTTCCATTTCACCAGGTACTCGAAGTACTGCTTACGGCTGGTCTTTTTTCCTACTCGCTTGTCCAGTATGCACTCCATCTGCGGCTTCTCTGCAACTGGTAGTTGTTTCTGCCACTAGATCACTGGTTCTTCAGTTCCATCCTCTACTTCCCCAACTTTGTATGGGTATAAATACGAAACATTGAATATCGGAGATATCCCGATGCCATCCGGCAACTCAATTTCATAAGCATTCTCTCTGAACCTTTTCAAGACTCTGCATGGCCCAATTTTTTTCATCTTCAGTTTGTTATATGTCCCCCTTGGGAACCTTTCTTTCCTCAAGTGCGCCAGGACCAGATCACCAACTTCGAACTGAAGTTGTCTCTTCCGCTGATCAGCTCTGCGCTTATACTCCTGATTTGACTCTTGCAGTCGCTGCTTCACCTTGCTGTGAAGTTCCTCCATTGCCTTAGCGAATTTTTCTGCGCTAGCACTGCTAGTCGCAGTCTGTTCCGAATCTCGCAATTCAGAAACTCCCCTCAGTTGTGTCCCATACACAATTTGAAATGGACTTTTGCCTGTACTCCAATTCACCGAATCATTGTACGCAAATTCCTCTTGTGGTAACACATTGTCCCAGCTGCTACGGTGTTCAGTCACCAAGCTCCTCAGTAAGTCTCCAAGACTTCTGTTGACCACCTCGGTCTGTCCGTCTGTCTGTGGATGGTAAGCAGAACTAAACGCCAAGTTAGTCCCTAGATTTTTCCATAGCGTCCTCCAAAAATGACCTATGAACTTGGTATCCCTGTCCGAGACTATGCTTCTCGGCAATCCATGAAGTCTAACAACCTCTTTAAAAAACAAGTTTGCGATGTGGGTCGCATCGCTGGTCTTTTGACACGGAATAAAATGTGCCATATTCAAAAACCTATCTACCACCACAAAGATGGAATCAACCCCTCTCTACGTTCTCGGCAAACCCAATACAAAATCCATGCTTATTTCTTCCCATGGTCTCTCAGGTATAGGAAACGACTGATAAAATCTGACGTTCTGCTTTCGGCCCTTCGAATGTTGACAAATCCTGCATCTGTCAACAAACCTTTTGACATCTTCTCGCATGCCCGACCAAAAATACGATTCGTTCAGCTTGGCGAATGTTTTGTCATGTCCAAAATGACCTGCTAAGCCCCCGCTGTGCTTTTCCTTGACCAAATTCTCCCTCATGGAGCAAATTGGAATACATAGCTGATTGCCTCGAAACAAAAATCCATCCTGGATCATGTAGTATATCCAGGGACTCTGATCTCTGAGAACTGGATTCTCAGCTTCTTCGTATGCTTCTCCGAAGTCTGCATCTCCTGCGTACATGTCCTTCAGATTTTCAAAACCCAACGTCTTGACTCTGAACTCCTGCAACAACAAACATTTCCTGCTCAAAGCATCAACCACTTTGTTAGCAGTTCCTGAAATGTGTTTGATCACAAACGTGAAATTTTGCATGTACTCTACCCATTTTGCATGTTTCTGGTTCAACTTCTCTTGTTGACTCACAAATTGCAATGCATGATTATCGCTGTACATAACAAATTCCTTGGGTATCAAGTAATGCCTCCACTTCTTCAATGCCTGTATGATGGCATATAACTCTTTATCATATGTGGAGTATTTCAGCTTTGCGTCATCCAACTTCTCGCTGAAATATGCAACTGGCCTGTCATCCTGACTCAAGACCCCTCCTACGGCATACCTGCTTGCATCACATTTCACTTGAAATGTCTTCTGAAAGTCTGGCAACACTAACACTGGTTGCTCTGTGATCTTTCGCTTCAACAGATGGAAGCTTTTCTCAGCCTCTGCTGTCCAATGAAAATTTTTATGCCGCTTCTTCACTGTGTCCATCATTGCGACACTAATTCCACTAAAATTCCTAATGAATTTCCTGTAGAAACTAGCCAAACCATGAAAACTCCTCACCTCAAAAACATTCCTTGGTGATGGCCAATTTTTGATCACTTCCACTTTCTCAGGATCCATCTTCAACTCATTCGCTGATATGACGAAACCTAAATAAATGAGCTCCGTCTTCATGAAGGAACACTTCTTCATGTTGACCAACAACTTCTCCTGTTGCAGTCTTCTCATTACAATGGATAAATACTTCAAATGTTCAGCCTTCGTCTTACTGAAAATCAGTATGTCGTTCAGGTATATGACTACAAACTTCCCGATGAATTCCCTCAGGACTTCATTCATCAGTATCATGAATGTGCTCAGCGTGTTTGTCAAACCAAATGGCATGACCAACCATTCGTACAAACCTTCGTTTGTCTTGAATGCTGTCTTCCATTCATCACCCTCTCTCATGCGAATCTGGTGATATCCGCTCTTGAGATCAATCTTTGAAATTTTTTTTGCCCCACTTAGGCAATCCATCAGAT
>SNQJ01S0104882.1:55446-70058 GCA_010110895.2 Picea sitchensis
TGTCGTACCTTAGACCATTCAGATATATCGCCACCTTCTCATCATCGCTCTCCTGATGAACTGATCTAATGTTGAGCTTATAAAACTCTTCGGTGTACTCTTTCACCGTCATCAACTTCTGCCTCAGGTTCTACATTCGCCTGAACAGTGTGATTTGGTAATCCCTTGGGATGAACTTCGCTTTCATCTTAGCGATCATCCTGTCCCAACTCTTGATCTTCTGTTTTCCTTTGGAACATCTATCTGCCTGTAGCTCGTCCCACCATAAGGCTGCATGTCCTTTTAGCTTAGTGACAACATGTCTTACCTTCTTATCCTCTTTGATATCTTCATAATCGAAGTATGTGTCAAGAGCCCTGAACCAGTCCAGTAACTCTTCTGCATCCAGACTTCCTGCATAAGATGGAATGTCCATCTTCATCTTGGAGCTCATCCTAGCGATAGCTTTTATCAATCGCTCAGTTGAGGCATCCTCTGCTGCGACCTCTTCTTCATGTCCATCTTCCTCTTCGACTTCAGAATCGCTAAGATCCCCTGCACCAGCTCCGCGTCTTTGTGCTGTCTACATCTCCTTGAGTCTTGCTCGGAGATCTCTCATCTGGCATTCCATCTCTGGATTTCCTACCTGCCTTCTTCGCTCATCCCTGTCCTCCGGACCAGGTGACTGCCTTTCTCTTCTAGGCGGCATGGTGAAATCCTCTTCTCTGCTACAGAAAGCAAAGAACTATTCCCGCTCTGATACCACTCTGACGCAACCTTCCCCGCTCCTCGGAGAACGATCGCAATCACCAGGACCTTCTCTTCTCTCGGCCCGAAGAGCTCTAAGACTCTTCTATTCCCCTATCGGGAAGTCTGCAACCCACAGTCTTCTTCTCTTACGATCCTTCCTTCTTACTCGGAGGATCGGGACTTCACGGCTCGTGAATCCACTAATTATCCTTTGGGCTCTCGGACCCCCGAGACCCGATACGCCAGTCAACACTGACTTTCCTTTCGTCTATCGAAACTTCACGCTATCGCAACCTTGCCACTCGCGAGTCCTAACACTTGGCTCTCTGACTCCTGAGTCCCGAGATGCCGAAGTGTCGATATTCTCCTATCGCGACTTCGCTATCTCGCTATGTCGTGCCTCGCGACTTCAACCTCCCAATTATTTGGCTTCAAAATCCCGAGCCCTGAGCTCACGATATTCTGCCACCTGTACTCCACTGTACGCTATGGCCCATGCTTCCCTCGTCACTGTCGGAATATCACCCTTCGTAACCTCGCGACTTCCACTGTCCAAGTCTTCGACGAATTCTCCCGAGATCCCGAGGCTCCGATCCACGAGCTGAACCTCGAACCTTTTCAACCCTACGCTGTAGCCTCCTCACACCTCTGTACGATCCAACGGCTCACAGCAACTCGCGAAATCTCCTCGGAGAGTTTCGTCCATCTGTTTCTCCCTCGATAAATCCTGCGAATGAGATGAGTATCTTCTCTGCGAAGACTCGTCCTCCTGCATGAAAGTTTCGAACACTTACTCGAATGCTTCAAACACAAACTTCTCCCTATGAAATCCTTCGACCATTCGAAGATCTTTCCTTCCAGCCTTTTCCAAGACTTGAATCTTCCTGGAACTTTTTCTGCACGCACTCCTTGCGGCAAATCTCCAACAACCCTCAAGTATTGAAGCTTCTTCGACTCTGCGCACTCCCTGTGCAGCAGTCTTCAATCCTTTGCTCAGAATCACAACTCTGAGTCTTCCTTTAGCCTGCGCACACCTTGCACGACTCTGTGCTTACCTACACTTCTGAGATGAGAATAAAAGTTATCTCTAAGTAAACCCTGCAATCACGAACTCCTTGCGGACAAATTCAACTGCACTCCTTGCAGGAATCCTCTGGTTCTCTTAGAGAAACAATTAAAACTCATTCACTCATTCTCTCAGATTTCCAATCAACCATGAAATCACATACACAACATATAAACAAATGCATGACAAGAAGTAAACACTCATAAGCACAACATCAACATACAGAGAAATAACACATAACCATGGGATTGAATCAAAGCTTTCTTCTATTAATTCAATGCCTGTACATGGGTGTTCTCAATAATTCTCTGCTTGCACTTCTACTCTATTCTCATAATGCTTCCTCAATTTCTCAATAATGTTACAATGTACAAAGGAGGGTGTCTATATCCGTTTACCCTCACGAATTCAAAGCTATCAAATCTACAATAAATTTCCTATCTAACAGCATTAAAACTATTAAATGCCTTCCTATCTACTAAGGACGAGAGATATCCACTCAAGGTCCCCTTTACAATACAAGTGCGCTTCATTAAGTCTACACATTAATGTTTGGCGCAACATATCAAAGTGTTTCTCAAAATGTGTGCTGGCGCTGTCCAGCTGTCTTCCGCTCGCTATGCTGGCTAGCTTGATGAGTGAGCGATGCTCCTGCATCAAAGGTGGTATGTTCTTCATCTAGACTATGACTATTGGATCTAAAGTTGGAAATACAAATTGATCCTAAATAGTCGATGTTAATGTACCCTCTTTTCTTTCTTGTCATTCTTGTCTCTCTTCCTATTCACCTCCAGGTCCTCTTTCCTCTCCATCTTGACCACCAAATATTCCAAACATGTTTTCGTGCCTACGATGTATTTATTCCTCTAATGAGGCAAGGAATTTTGGTTCCTGAATAGGATTTTTTGAAAGTGTAATCTATGGCTGACCACTGATTACGTTTTCCTCCCAAGGATTGGATGAGAGTATGACAACTTCTTGTGATATTTCTAGAAGATTTTCTGATTTGGAGTTCTACCTTATCCAACCTTTGCTTTGCATTTTGTTTGTGTGGTCACAATTATTCCATATCATCCTACTCTTATAAGTATACTTGAAAATGGGTTAGCTGATGGTGTGTCTCTTACAGTACCACGTGATGGAATGGGTGAATTGGTGGTTGGTATACTCTTACCGCTAGTAAATCTAGCTCTAGGATCTCTACATCTATTCATGCATTCTACTTAACATGATTTAAATGGTTGAAGAGAGACTCATTATATATCTACTTATAGTGAATGTGTAGGTTCTTAAATCTTATCTTACCATCTCTCTTCCCATGCATTCATTCCTATATGCATTTCAATAATAAAAAAGAAAAACAAATTCCTTTTTGCACTTCCCCGATAACGATGCCAAAATGTCAGCCAATTCAATTGAGTGAGATTTTCTACATCAAATTTATCAATATGCGATTCGTAAACTTATGAAGTCCATGAAAAATATATGCAAGACTTTTTTTATAGCCTATTTCTAAATGATTACTATGCAAAATAAAAAATATTCATTGCTTGACTGTAGAAATCAAGTTGTTGCTTAGCTACATAAAACATAGTAAATGCAATATTAAAGAAACAAATTTAATGAGAAACTATAGAAATTATTATAAGCACTTGCAATAGAATTACAGTATTTCAATCATATTGTTCAATCAAGGTTTCTGTAATTACAATAAAAGAATCTTTATTCAGTCAAGAATTCCGTGCCACAATATTTTTGTGTGTTAAAAACAAGAATCATAAATGAAATGGAAAAAAATTGCAAGAAATGAAATAACATAAATCAAACTCACACAGTTGATAAATTTAAATAGAAGTAATTGAAATTGAAGCAACACACTCCTCACACAGGGGGGCCTCCTGGCGTGGTGGACGCTGCTAAAGAATTCTACAAAACTGAACTTATGTAATTAAAACGCATAACACATGAAATTGACAATTAACCAAAACTTTATATTAATGTCAAATCAACAATATAAGATTACAAAGGTTTGATATAATATCAAATATGTCTCCTGAAGGTTCTCATGATCGATATTTATACATTACAAATGGTATCGTTGAGATCCAAAAAACATGGATCCTTACAAAAAAATTATCTAAAAAATAATGCACATGCGTTTACAAATTAGATATGGAATATCCGTGGTTGAATGAAATTATTGTTTAAACTCATGTAGAGAAAAAATCATGAGAATGTTGCATGAATTTCTCCTATTCGATATCGTTTCCCCCTCATGGCTGATTTGGCATTGATTTAGCTCAGGTACCCTGCCACTTGCATTATGCGTTGACTAGAACTTTGACATCGCTCCTGTGATGAATTGGAAAATTCTTGATCTTGGATAATAAGAGAGTGAGCATCTAGTGATGATTTGAGTCATCTCCAAATCACAATCTCATCCTAGAATGCACACAACCATATAGAATTCTGATTCTTCTACATAAATAATTAGCAGCTACAAAACTATTTAAGTTTCTACAAAATCTATGATTAATTATTAACATAATGAATTTTTAAACTAATTTTCATAAGGAAGGATGAAAATATGCTAGAATGGACAATTTTACATTAAATATCCTTCGATATACAAATCCTGTAGCTTAGAGAGATAATCATGGAAAAACAACTAGTAATGGAGTGTAGGATAGTTCATAGGCATAGGTTTTAGAGGGAATTTTGAATAAGGAAGTGCCAAAAAGAGTATAATTAAAGGACCCAAAACTTCTACTAAAATAATCAATGTGGAAGGCATACTACATATCGGTTTTTTTACCTCTCTTTAGTAGTTGGAGAAACCTTGGGATTTTTAGTCATGCACACATACTATGGTTTCAAAAACATAACTTCAATACTCATGGCCTTGCACAAACACCATACAATTTTTGTAAAACTAAGTCCAATAACCATGGCTTTGTATAAAAATGATCTACTGATAAGAATACAATAGTTTAAAATGAAACACTATGCTTATCATCCAACAACCATTTAAGCATTCAATTTATTACTTACCAGTAATTGAAACAAAAAATATGAATTTTAGGGTGATCTTGTCTACAATATGTTCTTGCTAATCCAATGTTCACCATTTTTATTTTAGCATAGAAATCCTTGACAAAAATCATAATGCAATAAGGTTATCAATAGTTAGAGAAAATCATGAGCCCTAAAAAAAGCTTATTTTGTAGTAACCTTTGATAGAAAATTTCAACTTTTATTTCTATGATATTATCTCCAATTACATGTTGGTTACGAGTGTCAATGATCTATTCAAGAGAATTATGAATCCTATGTTTTAAATGAATTTATCATGCTAAATAAATTGAGAAACTTCAAATTGTAGGGAGTAAAGATATACATAGATAGTAGATCCTTGCATGCATAATTTGATTTTCTTTGTTCATAGTTTACTTCAATTTTAAAAGAGGCAATGTTAGCACATTCCAACAAAGAGGTTTCATTATATACTGTAGGAAATTGAAAGTACGTATGCATTCATCAGTTTTTCACTCTAAGTAAAATAGGTTTTAGTATCATACAATGTACACCACCCATAATCCATGTCCCTAAAATATATGAGTAGCCTTCTTTCCATGAGAAACCCAACAAATATTCTAGCACTTTGTTTTGTGATGCATAGTATTCTACTTTAACTCGAAGATTGATAATTTTCATGTATAAGCCTCTCAATATCTCCATCATGAAGTTTTGAGGAGTTATTCCCTCACAGTCTATTCTCTTTTTAAGATATATCATAATGAAGATATATAGCCATATTCTAGAACTTTGTTTTGTAATGAATAGTCTTCTACTGTAGCTCCAAGCCTGATAATGTTCATGTCTAAGCCTCCCAATATCTCCATCATGACGTTTTGAGGATTTATTCCCTCAGAGTCTATGCTCTTTTTAAAATATATCACAATGAAGATATATAGCCAAGAAGTTTCTCTACATCTAAAATTTGTGATCCGGATTTTATAAGCAAAATGAAATGAATACAAATTTTTATTATTATTAACACAGAAACACAAAGAAAAATAACAGAGATACAGTAAAATTGGATTCTATTCAATAAGGAAATATGTTGAAACTGTAAAATGCAGACTGAAACAAGTTTGCTAGAATGGTGACAGATTATCTCTGAGAAGAGATGTGACGATCGCACTCATTCGCAAGAACATGGTTACAATGAGGCTCTCCAATCCTTTTTACAATAAACAGGAATTCCAAAACCCTAGGCATCCAAAAACCTAACCCTAGGATATGAAGCAACAAAAGTCGTGTGGGCCCCGTTGGGGTAAGTTAGTACATCAACTTCTCGGGGTCGTAACTTTTGCATACGATCTTTGTTTTAGGCGCACGATAGCCCGTTGGAAAGGTATATCCCAGGAATACACATGTTGTCATTAGAATCTAACTTTATCTATAGTATATCTATGGTGAGCCCTAAAAACGTTGTTTAGGGCCTCAAAATGGCCCCAGAAGTTCGGGACCCGAAAGAGTAGGAAAAAAATGCCAAACTAAAAAAATTCCAAAATGAGCTAGATGGAATAGGTGGGAGGCCACCAAAATCCATCTAGATCAATACTCCCTCCCTAGGAATAAATGGTCTCCATTACGTTGATTTCCCCCATCAAATGAGTAAATTTATGTTGAATTTGGCCCCGGGTGAGCCACTTGCCTTGGTGCAGTAGCTGACCTGCTTTGACAACTCGATAAAGTTGGATCTTCTGCTTGCGAGTTACCTTGACCTATTCATCCACAATTTGATCCCTGGATTCCTGTTGCATGCATTCAGGGTTGATCTCTGCTAGTGTCAACTATTCTTCTATCTCTGAGGTGTCCAATAATGGAGGGAAATATGGTTGAAGGAGAGCTAGATTGAACATTGGGTACATCCCAAGGAAAGGGGAAATGTTGAGATCAAAATCATTGTCATCCACAACCTTGGTTATGGTGTAAGGTCTATAACGGAGTGGGTGAAGCCTCTGATGGGGCCCTGTAAAGGGTTCTTTCTACAAGTGCAACTAAAATTTGTCTCCCACCTGAAATTGATGTGGCACCTGGTGTTGATCATGGCCCTTCTTCTACTTGGCATTGGGTTTCTGTAAAATATCTTGAACCTGTTCGAGGATGTGACAGATCCGCTTAATGAACCGGGTGGCTTTGTAAACTTCAGCTAGATTAGGTGACTATTTGGTTGGGGTGGCCGCAAGGGGTAGTGAAACATCCATGGGACCCAATGATTGGAATCCCAACCCCACCTGAAAGGCGTTGTGGTCGGTTGAGCTATTTAGGGCTCGATTGTAGCTATGTTGAACATAGGGAAGACTCTCATCCCATGTGTGGGGTTTCTTGAAATTGTGCATGCATAGGATATGCACGATCATCTGGTTGACGACCTCAGTTTAGCCATCTGTCTAGGGGTGGAAGGTAGTGTATTTGGTGATCTTGGTGTCCAATAGTGACCAGAGGCTCGACCAAAATGTGTTGAGGAATTGATTGTCCCAATATGAGACAATGGTTTGGGGGATTCCAAAATGTACCCTACTTGTTCAAAGAAGAGCTTGGAAGTGGCCTCTTCAATGATTGTCTTCTTTCAAGGGGGGATAATCACCATTTTAGAAAAGAGATCAACAACCACAAAGACACAGTCATTTCCCCTCTTGGTGGACGGAAGGCGTGACATGTAGTCCATTGATATGGATTCCCATGACTTGTCAGGAGTAGGAAGAGGGGTGTACATTCCCTATTTCTTAGTGGTTGGTTTTGCAATAGCACATGCAATGTAGGACCTGCTATACTTGCTGACATCTTGCCAAAGTTTTGGCGAGTAGAAATTTTGTTGCAATACTACCAATGTCTTTTTGACAGCGAAGTGTCCTGCTACTTGAATGTAGTGGGCTTCCCAAATCAGCTTCGCTCGCTTGCTTGATGGAACAGAGAGATGGACTAGATGGCACAACAGCCCGTTGTGAAGATGGAAATTAGTGACAACTGATTTTGCACCCAAAATTTGGTAGGTTTTGGTGAATTCAGAGTTTGTTTCATAGAGGTGGGTCCATCTAGAGGTCTCGTGGTCGTAAGAGTCTAGCACCATGGTGAGTGTCGTGACTCGAGGTCAGATGAGGAAATCAACAACTCAGTTGGTACTTCATATTTTATACTTGATGATGTTGAGGTGGAACTATTGTAAGTATGTGGACCACTTCTTATGGCGATCATTCTACAATTTTCCTTGGATTTGCATGAACTAGAGTGGCTTATAATCAGTGTGGATGACTGTCTCCTTCCCAAGAATGTAATTCCTCCATTGGCGCCAGTCTTTCATAATGGAGTACATTTCTTTTTCATCAGTATGGTTCTTACGGATGACATCTGATAGTGTCTCACTATGATAGTCCACAGGATGGCCATGCTGAGTGATAACTTCACCCATAGCATATTCTGAAGCATATGTCTTGATCTCAAAGGGATGTTGCAGGTCATGTAATGAAATTATTGGGGATGAGCACAAATGTTGCTTCAAATCATTGAACACTTGTTATTGGGACATACCCCACACAAAATTTTCCTTACCACCATCTCTAGTTACTTGTTTGAGGGCCCATGTAATATGGGAGAATCCCAACACGAACCTATGATAGAAATTTCCAAGGCCTAATAAGATGTGAAGCTTAGTGAGTGAGTTTGGTTCTAGCCAATCACGGATAACCTATATTTTAGCTAGATCCACATGCACACCATGTTTATCCATGATGTAGCCTAGGTACTGGACCCTGTTCATGCCGAAGGAGCATTTTTCCAAGTTGGCATGTAGCTTGCGTTGTTGCGGGGTGTGTAGAACCTGTTGAATGTGATGCAAGTGTTCCACCCATGTCTTGTTGTAGATGAGGATATCATCTAGATACACCACTAAAAACGTATTGGTGAAATTTCACAGGATATCATCCATCATCCTCATGAAGGTTGTTGGAGAATTTGTCAAACCAAAGGGCATGACCAGTCATTCAAAAAGACCTTCTTTCGACATTGAAGGCGGTCTTCCATACATTTGTCTACTCTATTGGGACTTGTTGGTAGCCCGAATTTAGATCAATCTTACTAAAGTATTTCCCCCCCTTGAGTTGATCAATGAGATTGTTGATTCGGGGAATTGGGTACCAATTCTTGACTGTGATTTTATTTAGGGCCCAATAATCAATGCAGAGTCTCCAGGTTTTGTCTTTATTTTGCACCAACATGATTGGGCTCCCACAAGGAAATGATTTGGGATAGATGTGACCCTTGCGGATTAGTTCTTGGATTTGTCGTTTGATCTCCTCATTCTCTAAAATAGAGTGGTGGTAGACTGGCTCATTGGGTAGCGGTGCACTGGGGGTCAGATTGATGGGATGCTTGACTTGACAGTGTGGAGGTACCCCGGTAGGTGAGGATAAGATGTCTTGGTATTCTTCCATGACCTTATCCACTTTCTTCTGCTATGTGGAGAGGTCGGCTGTGGAGGCCCTTGATGTGGCTATAATATTTCGCTCGTTCTGAGAGCAAATCATGAAGAAGAAAAACTTCCCGGTTTGAGAGATGACCTTCCTACATTGCTTGGTAGAGATCAAGGAAATAGCACTAGGTGGGATTTCCTTGGGTATCCTGTACAATTTCCTATTCAAGGTAATAATAACACTACGAGGCATAGACTCGTATACAACATGAAGTTTCCATAATTAAGGTTGTCCCAAAATAACATCAAAAACATAAAGAGGAGAAACATCACACAATACCTCATCTTTGAAGGGCTTGATTCCGTATGACAAGAGACATTATTGGCTGATGCGAAGATTGCTTACTTGTTGGAGCCATCCAATGTTGTTGGGATGTGGGTGCAACATTATAGGTAGTGATATTCGCTTGACAACTTCTAATGAGATGAGTTTCTTCTGACTACTTCTATCAATGATGAAGTGCAGCGGGGTGCCTTTCACCCACATCTATGAATGGAAGAGGCACTCTCCTTCCTCTTGCTCGTCTAGTTCACTGGGATGAATATTGATAGTGGAAACGATGGCATTGGGTTCCACGTCAATGATCCATTCCCCCCTTTCTAGTTTTGACTCAGATTTGGACCCCACATTTGATTCATGGGATTTCACCTCAGCCACCAACGCTGCTTTGAGTGTCAATTAGCAGTGTTATGTCAGAGGCTATTATGGAAGTCGCACCACTTCCCAGTATCTCTCTTCGTCTTTCTGGTGTCCTTATTTGTTTTTGTCTTAGATTGGTTTTCCTAAGGTTGTTCCTCTTTGCTCTATCCTTTGTTCTATAGTTTGGGGCTGCCCTTTCCCTGCTTTTTCTGTGAGGAGTTCCGAGGCCCAAATTTTCTCATCTTTTGTTTTAGCTTCTGCTCAATTTTGATGGCATATCGATAGGCCATGCCCAAGGACAAGATGTCCATAAACTCCATTTCAGCCTAGATGTATCTTTGAATACCACTGTGATACTTGAGAACCAGATGTTGCTCAGAATATTTGATACCTGACTTGGTGCGCAAGGTATGGAAGATATTTTTGAACTATGGCATGACTTGGTCTATTTCCTGCCACAGTGTGGTCCATTTTTATATAGGTTGTCATAACTTCCAAAACGGTAGTATTGTTCCTTAATAACATTCCTAAAGGACTCCCAGGTGACTGTGACTATAAATAATGAGGGTTCCTATGTTTCCTTTTTCTCACAGAAAGTATCCCACCAATATTTGACATGGGGAACAACATTGAGGAGCGCAAAAGAAAAATTTTCTCTATTCGAAAATTTATAGAAAGAGAAATACCCTTCTAGTAGATTCAACCATTTCTCTATAGTGTCTGTGTCTATCTGACCTTCAAATATAGTAATATCAAAGTTGATCTATAATTTAAAAGAGGTGGCGCTTCCTCTTGAGGAAGATGGGTCACCTGTTGGTAGCCCTCGAAGAATTTGTACAAAAATATCCATCATCTCATTCCTTTGTTGCGTGAGGGATTCCTCAAGCAACATTTTGAAAGGATCTCATGTCCCATCATTTTTGTTTCCCACCATGATAGGTCGCTTTTCCGTGCGAGAGATTTTTTCCTCAAGAGAAACAATCTCTAGATTCAATTTTTTGTACCCTGACCTCATTGGGGACATGCGTTAAAACGACAAGGAGCAGATGAATCTGATACCATTGATCCAAATTTTATAAGTAGAAAAAAATGAATATAGATTATTATTATTCTTAACACAGAAACACAAAGAACAATAATAGAGATACAATAAAATTGGCTTCTATTCAATAAGGAAATATGTTGAAACTGTAAAACGCAGACTGAAACAAGCTTTCTAGAATGGTGGTGGTTTATCTCTTAGAATAGATGTGACGGTCGCACTCATTCGAAAGAAAATGGTTAAAATGAGGCTCTCCAAGACTTTTTACAATAAACAGAAATTCCAAAACCCTAGGCATCTAAAAACCTAATCCTAGGAGATGAAGCACCAAAATTCATGTGGGCCCCATTGGCGTAAGTTAGTACATCAACTTCTCGAGGTCGTAAATTTTGCATACGATCTTTGTTTTAGGCGCACAATAGTGTTGGAAGCCCTAAATAATTGTTTCCTTGTAAAGTGACAAATTACAATTTTTGCAGCTGCCAACACCTCCTTCTGTAAATATTGTTATTTGAAGGTGACTTCTGGGTTTTAAATATGATGTTTTGATTATTCCTATTATTTTTATTTTCGTTTTCATGCTTAGTTCATGACTGAAAGCATGAATGAAGCATTAAAACTTATAATTGTATTGCATTTGTATCTAAGGCTTATGAAGGGTAAATGTCTTTACAAATCTTTTAAAGAAGGTTGTTTTTCTTTGAAGCTTATCTTATATCAATAAAACAATTGCTTTAAGTTGCTCATGGATTATGAGATATATATTGAGTATTTGAATGTTACACCAAGAATCGATTTCCAATAGACTATGGGTTTGTTTCATTTATAATTCTTGGTAAATCATTTTTCATTTCAATTTGTCATTATGATTTGGTTTGTAAAACACCTCTTCTCCTAACCTTAGAAAATCAACTCCACCCTTTACACAATGATGAGATTCAAACACACTCGGTCGTATCCTATATTCTGTTTGAGGTGGCAGTTTGAATAGATAGATCCATCATTCTGAGTTAAAGTCTTGGGTTTCATTCTATACTCTTGGCATTCATTACACAAAATGCCCAATTTTTTGTATGAAACCCCTTATGCTCTCAATTTTTGGCCACGCCAGGGTATTGATGAGTTTTATTCCTTTTGTTTTTTCTCTGGTTTCCTCTGTTTTTGAAACCCTTCATACTCATAGTGAATTTTGTCTTCCTTCGTGATTGCCTATATGAACCCTTATGGCCCCAGTCATTCGGATTGAGCCAAATGGCCCCCAAACTTTGCTACTGTGTGATGATGCGAGATAAGACCTTGAAAATTAGGGTTGGGTTGTGTTTCTTGAGAAGTTTAGGGTTATAGTTTACAAGCAGCCCAAGATTTTTCCCTCACGTTCGATGGGTGCAGAGCTAAAGTGGGTGACATTCAATTGGAAATCACCGAGGAATTATTGAGTGAGGCAACAGGTCTTCCCCTTTCCGACCAAAAATGGTTTAAAAACTCTAAGTTGGACGAGGTGCCATGGGGTTTGTTCTTCACCTCCCAAAAAATTAAGTGCTGCGACAAAGGTATGTCGATTTCTTTGTTGAAAGATAAGTGGCATGGGTTACTGGTTGTGTTAAAGCAATTTGTAACTTTTGAAGGCTGCTACAGCCTCATCTTCCTTTATCATATAATATTACTCATGCAGTTTATCGGTTACTAGTTAAACATGCCATTTTATTTATTAAGGAGTTTGTACAAAATGTCTAAGAGATATAAAAGGAAGAGTTTGAATTCCATTTTTTTCCACCATGGGTTAATTAGGTTGCCTTTAATCCATCATTTGAAACTACAGGGTGATGATTGGGATACTTTCCTAACTAAAAATGGCTTCATTACATTAAACCCTATAGAGATGCCCGTGGTTGATAAGCCTATGATGGAAAAGCCCCCTTTTCCTTCCAGTGACAGACCAGTTTTCTTATGCAAAGAACCCTATGATAAGGTTGCCCTCGATGAGCCTATGTTCGAGCAACAAGATGCTGACCCTAGAGTCATTAAATCTCCTAAGCGTGAGCAATATGTTTTCCCTAATACCATTTCAAAGACCCTAAATAAGCATTCACACAAATTGTTAAAGAACAATTCAGACATAGGGTTTAATAACAAAAGATCTGGGAGATTAATCTCAAGGAGTTTGTGAAATAAAACAAAATCTCATGTGAACTCGATCAAGGTGATCGAGGTCCATGAGAGCTCCGATTCCGAGATCGAAAAATTATTGGCAGAGGCAGACCCAAATTACCATAAACCGGATCTCATTCAGACTTATGATTTTGTAGATAATCTGCCACCATGCATGAAACATAATAAATAGTTTCCAGGGATCAAACTCATTCAAAAAACCATAGTGGATAGTGGTAGTTTTTTGACGCACAGTCATGTGTTTTCTCAACCAACCATCCCAGATCCACAGTGTGAAGTGTGTTTGTATTGGATAGGAAAATATTACACAGATGTCCCGGTCCTTTAGACAAAGATCAAGACCCTCACAGCTCAGGTTG
This sequence comes from Picea sitchensis, assembly GCA_010110895.2. Lineage (NCBI taxonomy): Eukaryota > Viridiplantae > Streptophyta > Pinopsida > Pinales > Pinaceae > Picea > Picea sitchensis. The sequence goes on from SNQJ01S0104882.1 coordinate 68,989, forward strand.
ACTCATTAAAAAGAGAAAACCACGAACTCAAAATCACTGCATAAAGGCAAGGAAAACGCCTGAAAAGAACTGGAAATGTCATAATAAAAAATGTTGAGTGTGTCAAAGTAGTGATCAACTCTGAGATTTTATGAGTTGAATTTAGTATTAAGTTGAAAGGATATCATCTATCTTGTGGTGATCTCAAAAAATGGAGTATTTATGGACTTAGTTAATTATCCTTTTCTTTTGGCTCATCTTGTAAAACAGAAACAAAACTTTTATGATTTTGAGAGATACAATTTGATATGGAGTGGATTTATGACCCTCTATTTTTGTAACTAGTAAATCATCTGGGGATTTGATCCTATCCTACAATATAGGATGTTTAGTTTACAATAACTCTTTAAATACTACATATTTTTGTAATAGAGGCATCTGATCCTAGGGTTGAATATGGATGATTAATTCACAAACTTGAATGGAACAAAAAATCACATTTTATCCTTAGCTTCTTGTAATTGGTGTTCTCATTTATGCTTTGTTTATCCTGATGTACTTATAGGTTTTTGATAGCTTTAGACCTCACAATCTGTTATGTTTTTGGGATAATTCTTTTATATGTTTCATCCATATTTGATGCTTCAGATATTAAACAGAGTGATCATTTATTCATCTCAAATGACATGATTTCTCTTTAATGTTTAGTTGAATGATTAAATGCAACGTTGTTACAATCAGATTTATCTCAATGTAATTGCTTGCAATCATAATATCACAACAACTATTTGTATCATTCATTCTGTTATTAAAACTTAGTTGCCAACACATTGTTCTACATTTATTCAGAATAGTTTTAAGGTTCATTGCAGGTTTCCCTCTTGGACAAGGTGGTTGGATGTTCTCTAATCGTGCAGATGTTTGGATGCATATCGTTAACTCACTAAAATGTTAGCTCGTTTATGTTTTTCTGTTGTTTATTCATCACTGAAACTCGAATATATGGTTTGGCTTTTGACTATCCACATGTTTATGTTTCATAGTAGTTTTCTTATTAGTTTAGATTTGTAAAGAAAAAATGAAAAAAATAT
>SNQJ01S0104884.1:19757-30207 GCA_010110895.2 Picea sitchensis
GTAAGTCTGACATCAAGTAGAGAATTAAAGTTCTCTTGCAAGAAGATAATTTTTTCAATCTAGTAAGAGAGGGATTGTAGCAAAAAACTATTGAGAAAAAGTATGAGGGATATTAAATTGCAGCTGATGATTTACTACTATATAACCACAAGTTGTAGGTGCTTGATTCCGAGGAGTTCAAACATCTAATTATGGATAAATTTCATAGGAGACCTTATGTGAGTAATCATGGTTATCAAAATATGATAACAATAGTAAGGAAGTTGTATTACTAGCCATTAATGAAGCAAGGCATTCTTGAGTATATTTTCAAGTGTTTGGAGTGCCAACATATCAAAGTTGAACACAAGCACCCTATAGGACTAGTACAACCATGTTGATGCTTGAATCTGCTAGGAATGAAACAACAAACTCACAGGGATGTAAATCCCCCTACGTCTTTATAGAGGTGGTACTCATATTTACTTTAATATTTTCTCGGGACTCTAGATCTTCAGAATATGGGACTTTGCAGAAGTCCATCGTGATAATCAAATAAATATAAATATTGCAAGAAAAAATAACAAGAAATAAAAAAAAATGCTTTTGTTTTAAACAAATCTCCTAAGAAATGACCAGGAAGCGCACACTTCATACATTTAAAAAAGATAGACAAAATTTCCTCACATCCATCATAGTTAAACTAAATATTTCTAATCACATAAAATAAAAAGAAGATAGTCTGAATGCATAAGAGAACTTTAACAGAGTAGACACATGGGAAGATCAAATAAATATAATGATAGATCGATATCAAATGCTTTATACTCAAAACTCAGAGTTACAAAGCACAGTAAAAAATGATCACGAAATAACTCTCTTGAAATTTCTGAAAAAATATATAGTTTGTTACATATCCTTTGAAATTTAAAATGTTTGTCCTTAGAACCGGTATTGGGGATCCCACGGACCATAAATAAAATATAAACAAGAATCAAGCTTGTAGAAGGAGGATGGTGTGCGGTAATAGAACAATAAGACCTGGAATAAAGAAAAAGAGAAATTATTAGACTTCAGTTAAAACTTTCTAGTAAAAAACGAAAAGTAACTGGATGAAGGAATTGATAAAGAAAGAAATATGTGATGAGAATAAACTTACTATGATGGTATCTCATGTATTCATTTTCTTGTTGTTGTGGTTAAAGGAACCATCTCAATTGTTTCTTTCCCTTCTAGAAATTCTCGTACAAGTTTCTTCTTGAAACATTTCCTTTAATTAATTCTTCATTAACTCCTCATTAATGAATTCACATCATTAATACAAGTATATTGAAAGTGGGTCCCTCTCTTTTTTTAATAAAATTTTTAATTAAACGTTTATTTTTTGAAATTTAATTAATTTCCCTTTAAAATAGGATGACTCTGTTTTAATTCTATGGGAATTATAATAAAAATTTTAGCCATGAAAATCATTTCATATGTTATATTCATCTTCTTATATTTCCAACGATATAAATTTTTTCAAATTTGTCTCCTGGATCTCAAGATATGAGCTCATGAAGTTGAGTTGTCACACATGCCCATTAAAATGTAGCTGACTGATCTTTTAATTTTTGAGAAACATGTGTCCACTTTTAGCACTTTAAACCTATACCACCATCTTCTACGTTTAAATACCTTTCCAACAGTATCATGTTTTCTGCAAATGGAGGTCGGGAGCTAAAGATATAGCCTTTGCAATATTGTGACTCAACCATCGTCGATCAAGTTTAATTGGTAAATGTGGACCCTTGATTTAATTTCGACCTCCTTTGTTGAATTTCGATGTTTATTCATTATTATTATCCTACATGTATGAGAATAAAAGAGTCTTAGTGTTATATAATGTTAAGTGTAACATACACTTGATAATAAATAAATAAGAGAGGAGACTATGGAGCTTGGAGGATTTGACCCTTGGAAAATTGTAGAATATAATAATAATTTTGCATGGCCATTCAAACACCAATATGCCCAGTCAGCAATGATGAGTCACCCAAAAAAAAATTTCCACATGTCATCACTCAGTAGGCCAACAATATTCCAATAAGAATATGCCATATGTCATCCAATAAAATCACGCCATGTGTCAATTTTTGTATGATGTCACGTGTATATATCTCATTGGTTAATAAAGTTCCATGCGTCACTTGGAGATGTTACTCATACAACTTAGGATAGGAAAAATATTATTAAAATAATATAGTGGGTTCGCAGGTTTATGTGAATGTGGAGGTAGGTGAGAATCTTAGAAATCACCGCAAACCCACAGTAAGACATAGTAAAAAATAAGTGTGAAAATTTCTAAGTATTAACTAAAGTGGATAGGAGAGGAGAATTGTTCGGATGGACTTGCACATGATATATGAAAGAAATATTATATCACCAACCCGTGAACTTGCGATAACTCATGTATTTGGCTAAGTGTTGGAGGAGTTACATAGTAAAGAGTACTAAAAAGAGTTGTGTGCATTATGAAGGTGGCGGAAGTCAAAGTGCATTGTGAGGGTAGCAGAGATAAAACATACTCTTAAGAAATGCTAAGTGTTGGAGGATTTACATAGTAAAGAGTAGTAAAAAGAGTTGTGTGTATTATGAAGGTGGTGGAAGTCAAAGTGCATTGTGAGGGTAGCAGAGATAAAACATACTCTTAGAAAATATCACCAACCCACAAACCCATGGTAAGCCATAGTAAATAAGACTAAGTCTAGAAAGTATATATTGGGTCACATGAAATATGGAAAGAAATATGGAAAACATGAAAAATGAAAAGAAATACATGGGAAATAAAGGAATTACGTGAAATTTGGGAAAGAAAAAAGGGAAAAGGAAATAAATGGAAATATGGGATAATGAAAATGGAAAGTAAAATAAAAAGAAATGGGAAAATAAAGAAAAAGGGAAATGAATGTGAACGTGAAAATGAATAAGGAAAAATGGGTAAGTGTGGAAAATGGTAAGGGGAATATGAAAGTAATGAGACAATGGGAAAAATGACTAAATATAAAATGAGAGAATGAATAAAGGTAAAGGAAAAAGAGAGGAGGGAACATGTCACTTAGAACATTTTTCATATTTCCTCTTGTAATACCTCCATTGGACTTTTGGATAGAAGTATGCGTATATTGGTCATTGAGACTCCCATTTTGATTCCACGAAATGCATGGTGAAGATGATACCGAGGGATATGAAATGAGAATATAATAGTTCAAAAATATTAATCTTCCTATATAATTTTTTTTATTATTCCAAAAGAGGGAACATATTGGTGACCAAATTGTGGTCAACAAACCCTTGCAAATTACAAAATGGAAATGTGAGAAAATATACAAGGATTTTATCATTGGTTTTCCAAAGACAGTTAGGAAACATGATGCAATCATGGTAGTGGTGGATAATCTTAGCAAGGAAACTCACTTTTTCCCATTAAATCTACCTTTAAATCTATAGATGTTGTTGATATTTTTATGAATGAAAACTTGAAATTGCATGGTCTACCCAAGACTATTATTTCAGATAGAGATGTAAAGTTCACTTTGAATTTATGGAAAGGATTGTTTACAGTTTTAGGAATGCATATGGAATTTATCACAACCTACCATCCTCAAACATATGGTCATACCGAAAGAGTGAACATAGTGATAGAAGACATATTCAGGATGCATGTCATGCATCAACCCAGATGATGGGAAGAATATATACCCTTGGTAGAGCTTTCCTATAACAATGGCTATCAAGAATCATTGAAGGTGAGTTTGTTTATGAATTTGTATGATAAAAAATGCATAGTTATAATAAGTTGGGAAAGTGCAGTGGACAAGATCACACTTTGACCAAAATTTATAAAGGAAGTGGAGTATGCAATAATCATAACAAGGAAAAAATTGAAAGTAGCCTAGGATAGGAAGAAGAGCTATGTAGAAATAAAGATAACTCACAAAGAGTTTAAGGTGGGACATCATGTGTATCTTAGGGTAAAACCCAAAATGATCTCTGTAAGGATGGGTACTTGTTCCAGGTTAGCACCCCGCTACTATGGACTATTTGAAGTCCTAGAAAGAGTGGGACCAATGGCATATAGACATTCCCTGCCACCTACCATTAGAGATCACAATGTGTTCCATGTATATTTATTAAAGAAGTATGTTCATGATTCTAATCATGTTATTTATTGGACTGTGATATAGGTGGAACCAAAGGGAGAATTCCAACCCAAACCTCAAAGCATCCTAAATAAGAGAGAAAATTTCACTAGAACAAAGATGTCATGTAGGGAAATGTGCAATTGAAACACTTTGGAGCAGATGAGGCCACTTGGGAAATGGAATATTCCATGAGAATGAAATACCCATTTTTGTTTCTTGTATAAATTGCACACACACACACACACACACACACACATATATATATATGGTATTTTAAACATCGAGGACAATGTTTCTTTTAGGGGGAGGGGAATGCAACACCATGTTTTCCTCCATGACTGTAATTATTATAACACTTCACTTATTGTGATTATGAAGCATGTGATTATGTTTGTGATTAATGAAAAACACCAGATAGATGAATAGGAAGGAATGCCTGAGTATTGGGCATGATACCACAAGTAGGTCTAGTGAGGAAGAACTAGGAAGTTTCAATGAGGAAAATAGGAATCTTTCTCATCAATACATCCTACACCTTCAAAAATTGAATACACTACCTTCCCAACGTACCTAGACTGCATGGAACCATGAATCATATTTATGGTGATTAGTATTGGGTGGTTGATTAGTTATAACTATTGACTGATTTGGTAGTTGGAGGAGTGAAAGCTCAACTGAGACCTTGGCCAAGAGGACGCATTGTATTTTCCCCTTTGATTTAAGAGCCTGATACAACGGGTTTCTCTTGATGGAATTCATTAGGAATCATGAGGACATGGAGGAAGAAGAGTGCAAAGGTGGAAAAACAACTCAACATATGAGGATACCCTAGAGTAGAGATGACCCATATCTAGAATAGAGAAAAGAGAACCGTGACTTGGTGCTTAATGGAAAGAAACCAACACTAGTAAGGGGAGGTCATCGAGGGATTATGTAGGTGAGAAGAGACTGTGTACCTTAGTTAGTCCCGTAGTGGTATCATTTCTTGGTACGTGGATGGCATGCTGTAGAAAAGAAAAGTGCAACATAGCCTATGGTTGGGTGGAAAGGAATTTCCCCTTAGTCTATTAGCTGGTCAGAATCATTATTGAATAGAAATTGTTTTTTGTTTTCCATGCTTATTGCATGCTTAATGATGATGATAAAATATTTTTTGTTTGTGTTGGAGACTTGCTTAAATGAATGAATGTTGAATTCCTAAGTAGAATGGAGTAAATAGAACCTTCTTTCATTATCAATTTTGTTAAATATGAATTAACAAATGAGGAAGGTCAATACAGGTCAATATTCTTGTAAACTTCCTAGTCCTTGAATGGAAATCTTGTAAGATACAAAATATTCATTTGGGTGTTTGGGAAGAGTGTTCCTAGTTGTTGGGGAAGTGGTCTAGTATCTAGAGGAATGTGAGATAAATATTTACAGGAAATAATGTAGGACTCTTTAGTCCTAGAACATCCAATAACTCGGTGATTTCCCCTACTTTTGAATGGAAATCTTGTAGGATGCACAATCTTCATTTGGGCTTGTTGGAGTAGAATACTACTAGTCGGTTATAGAGTGGTATGATAGCATAAGGGATTCAGGGATAAAAATGGTAAACTAATCCTAAAAGGACCATAGAACTGTTGAATATTGGAACGAGTCTTTAATCCAAATGAAAACCCATATTTTAACCCTTAGGGATGATAACCATTCATTCGATAAATGGAAAATATCTCGACCGTTGGTCAGATATCTGGGCATCGGGAGAAAACCTATAGGAAGGCAAGGCCATCAGAAGAACCCAAGTTGATATTTCACGATGGTTTTCCAATGGGAAAGTATCGAGTGATTTGAGTCGTCAATCCATCATAATTCAAGTAGATGAGATATAGATCGTTGAGGCCTTGTTGACGGGCGAAAATGACCGCTTGTCAACCAGAGGAGTGAATCTGGTCCGGGGTTGTCTACTTAACCCAAGATGTTTGGATTAATCCACTCTGACGGGTTTAGCGGCTCCGTTGGCCAATCTAAGTCCTAAGAAAGTGAAAAACAAAACTAAAGAAGATAGCTTAATAAAAAACACTCGCTGAAAACTATATACAAATCTACAATATACTTCCAGTTCACTAACTAATATTTATAAAATAGCTCTACAATATATCTATATGATTATATCTCTAATATATGTGTAATATTTACAGAATGCAAATTTTGATCTAAATCTGCAAAACTCAAATATGGATTGATTTATGACAGCAAAACTATCATTYAGTCATTTTGATTTTTTATAACTTTTATAAACAAGAAACAAAATAGCTAACTGTCTAATTGAAAACAGAGAGGAATAGTAGAATGTGTTTAGATTACAGGAACTTTCTATATTAATTAAACTAATAAAATAAAACTAGCAAACTGACATGTAATCGCATCTCTTATTTGTCCTGCATACAGTATCCAATTTCGTTGTTTGATGGAGTAAACCACAATAGATCTTCCAAATGCTTCTTGTAAACGCGAAGCAGTAATGATTGGATGTTAATGACAGAACATATAAGAGAATTAGTGACAACAATTTTATGATTTTACAAATGGTCACATTGAGATAAATCTGGCTGTAAAAATTTGTATATAACTGCTTATTGAATAAAGAAGATTAATCTTCTAATCATCAAATTTGAACAGAGTAATTGATGTATATAATATAMGGGACATAAAACATGGACATCATATAAATTTCATCACATCAATCTGTAATAAACCATGATATCTAAAGTAGTCACAATTTAATTACAAATCAAAATGACCAAAACTTGAATAAAAATACGATATATCGAAGCTAAAGTTGTACCAATATCAATTTCCATTCAAGTCTATCAATCATAAATCCATAGTTTCTGCTCCCAGGCAGCGATGGTTTTTAGTTTACAAAACAATACATTTATATATGTTATAGGATCAAAATGTTTCCTGTGGATATCATCTAATTTGTTCCAAAAATTGTGGGGGATGCAACCTCCCAGATTCTACTTAATATCAAAACTAACAACCTATTCTAAAACAACATAAAAATAGCATGATGAGAGATGCCACCAGTGGTTCAAATCTCCTGTAGAAATCGTAGGTTCCTGAAAATACACCAGAATAAAAGATTTCAGATGCATTTTTAGTTATTCAAACAAATAATTTGAATTCTTGTAACTAGCTACAAAATCTCACGATTATGTAGCTAGTTATAATTATAACTAGAATCGTATTTTATTGAATCAATCAAAACAGACTAGAGGTAATCTGTGCAAACAAATCATGTATTATAATTTAAAAAGACAAAATCATCCTAAACTTACTTTTAAAAATCATACCTCAGATTAAGGGATTCGACTTAATCACACAATCTTTGAATTTACAATGCCAGTCGTTGCTTCCACGTTCTTAAAAACAACAGACCCTGTGGTTTTATAACTTGCTAACAGACTGCTTGAAAATCCTTTGGATTGATCAAGGGTTCATAGAAGGCTGAGGCACAAGGCTGGACATGTGAGAGGGGTTCTGAGGCACAGGCCTGGAGAGGTAATAAACGTTTCAACAATTGCAAACAGACCAAAACGCACCTTTCAGCCACAGAGAAACTCTGAGATTTGACCTCTAAAGGACGAGATATATCTCTGTAATGACCCAATTTCAGGGGAAAATTCCCACCATAAAGGTAAAAGGGCTCATTTTGGTTCTGGGTTTTCAAGGGTTTGATCTAATTCAAAACCGTTTGCTCAGAATTGCTCACGCAAAAACGTGTCTCTGGGAGGCAATTACGGGGTTAGCTTTAACAAGTCTTCAATTACTTCCAACTGCACAGATCTATTTTTTCTCTACAACCGTCGAATGTCAACGCGAATTTTTGAGCAACTGTTAAATTAAAACCCTCGAACTTTTCAACAAACACACGCCAGCCATTCCTTTCTAAATCATCTTTGGCATTGTGAAATGATAACAATGTATGGACACCATTGGGATCAATCCTCACCATAGGAGCCATGGCTAACAACAATGAATCATAGGGGATTCGGTGGTAGGGTTTGACAGAATAAGCACAGATCCATTGCCCCGAGCTTCCCCAACGCAATGCAAAGATAGCTCGAAATGGTAGGCGGGAATGTTAATTGCTATGCATGTGAGAAAAATCGTGTAGATCGAGGCCATGCAAAAACATAATACCATGCTATACTTGGAATGATACCTCACCATAATGGTACACACAAAGATCATAACAGTTGAACAAAATCGTATGCATATCCATGATTTGATCACAAAATCAATATGTCAAATAAACAATTGAATCAAAGAATTTTATAAATCAAAACCCCATTGACATTAATCGAATGCTAAATGGGTGGTGGTTTAATACTCATGTAACCAAGGCGTGTTCAATACCAAGGGGTTATAACCATGAAAACAACCATGTTCATAATGAAATACGACAATGCGACAATAGACCAAATGAACCTTAATCCTTTAATGAAATCAAACATGAATTCTAGCTATGAGTTTTCATGCTTACAGTCATGAAAATGAGATCGAAAAGTAGGTACGTAGAAAGCGATGAGTAACAAGTGTCGTTTAATGAAAAAGGTTGTGACGAGTGACGAGAATTTAAAAAACCCTGTGTAGGCATCTTGTAAAAGTAGAGATTATATTATTGCTGCCAACAATGGCGACACACTAGGAGAAGCAGTTATCTCTTCCAAATGAACGAGTTCAGATTAGGATAATCAGAAAAAATTTCAAACCGAAAACAACTAGAAAGATGTCTGAACATCATTATCAATTATAAAGCATTCCATTTTCAGATTACTGTTATTTTAAAGAGACGAAAACTGACAACAATCTTAACAAAAGAGAGTCACGATATTAAATCTAAAATCTTCAATACTGTTGACAGAGATGCTGCTACCAGCAGGCGTCCATAGCCTTGACAGGGATTCCATTTAACCCACTCTGATATCTGTATCCTACCAAGAATTTCTAGATCAGAATGAAGGATATTTAAGGTCACAAGATTCCATATCTAATAATTTGCATATACCTGACATTGCTTCGTTGCCAGTGGGCCTGTTCAGCACCCTGGCAAAGTTGTCTTAGCGTCATGCATGCATTTACCCACTACCAGCAGACCTGTTCAGTATCCCGACGGGTTTACAAGCACTTCCCAAAGCTCTCTGAAGGTTTATTTAGTTTTAAAGATATTTAATAGAGCGGGGTGACGCTGAAAATCCGGATTTTGGACATATTTTAATAAATACAGACCTTGAATTTTTTTTATTTTATTTTTTATTTTTTTAACTTTCTTTCATTAAGATATAGAAATAGTCTGTTAATAAAACTGACTTTCAAGAGCAGGGAGACATCTTTGAGTTGTTCTCTTAAAGAACAGGGATAGCGTAAGAAGAAATTTTTATAGATGATCGTGAATAGATTCAGTTATAGATTGAAATCAAGAAACGCTTTTTAAACAACAAGATTTCTTTAACATGGCTGCAAACTTCAGAAAAATATCATAATTGATGTTTAAACAACCTTCAACAGTCATTTTTAGAAGGGAAATTTTTCTGCTTTCTTCGTCTGAGCTAGCCCATGATGCAGGCATGTGTGTTTCAAAAGGAAAGATTGATAAGCATAAATGAAAACAAAACACACCAGCGAAGAAAAATTGGAAAGCAAAGAAATCCAAACAAAAAAAAAAATATGTACAGAAGGTGCATCTAAAAACATCATGCAAAAAATCCCCAGCGGAGTCATTTGTTGATGGGCGAAAATGAATGTCCGTCAACTGGAAGAGCGAGTCCGATCCGGGATTGTCTAAATAACCCAACCCGTTTGGTGTAACTCGTTCTGACGGGTTTAATCACTCCATTAGCCAATCTAAGAATCCTAAAAGAAACGAATAAAAAAGAGAAATAACTAACTAATTACTAAACACACCTAAAAATTGAGAATAAAACAAAATCTAGAACAATAAAATAAAAAATGAATTTAAACTAACTATAATTTCTAAACAAACATTGTTTAAAATAATCCTAAAATTCTAGAAGCTTCAAGTTAATGGAGAAGAGGAAAATATTAATTTTGATTTTTTACAAAATCAAACAAATGATAGATAATTCTTTTTTATTTTTTATTTTTTATTATTATTATGAGATGCAAAATGAAAAAAGAATTTAATTAATTAATATCACCAAATGATTTTATGAAAATGAGAAACCAACCAAGATAAAATTTGATGAAGTATTGAACACATTATTCAAAATAGTCAA
>SNQJ01S0104884.1:35500-57501 GCA_010110895.2 Picea sitchensis
CACCAAATGATTTTATGAAAATGAGAAACCAACCAAGATAAAATTTGATGAAGTATTGAACACATTATTCAAAATAGTCAAACTTGCTAATGAACAAAAGAATGAACACATAATCATAATTTAAATGAAAGTAAACATTTGATAAAAATTAACGTTTTAGTTTAAATTGAGATTTTTATGTTCGTTTCTAACTTTTGACATATACTCTTGTAATGAATGTTTCATACTATAGTGAATGTCTTAAGTTTGTCTCAAAGCAAGCCAAGGCATAGAACTATTTGAAAAGGTTGATTCTGTAGCTCATTTTAATTATCAAGATTCTAATAGGGGCCTTTTAAATTTTGTAAAAATATAAGGGGAGTTGTTGGGGCCCAACAGGCCTGAAGGATCAAGACGATAAGTCTGTGGGAATAGAGGATTGGGAAGGCCTAGAAGCGAGTCTAGGAGAGAGTTTTGATGGAGGAAACCTTGATTTCAAGAACCTAAGAATGAGAGGACTGTAGATCTATAGGAGAGGATGTCAATGGGTTTACCATTGTTGTATCTGGAATGATCCATCTTGATGAAGAGAGATGTCGATTAAGTACCTTTCAATTAACTAATTTAGAGTGACCCCTAACTATTAAATGGGATGAAATAAGGACTGTCAGATCCATCAAAGTGGTCTCCTTGGAGAGATATAATTGGAAATACATGTGATCACTTGAAGGGGGTTAATTCTTGTGGTGGAGGACCCCAAGTGGACATGTAATACCACCGTTTTTTGAGCCCCACATTAAATAATGTGTTTTGTTAATATGTGAAAGGCCAGCGTTCCCAAACATTTAAAAGAGACAATTGTTCCTAGGAAATGTATTGTTTTGATCATTATTAATAATAAATACATCACTAGCTACTAGAAAGACAAGGACAAGAGTTATAGGGGTCTATGATTCCACAAGAGAGGGGACTTGAGAGGCTAAGCATTTATTTTATATTTTATCTACCCATAATTTTTTAATGGAGAGGAGTGGTTACATGAGCTTATTGGGGAAGGTCACGTGGTTCTTTATTTGCAAGTAAAGTTATAAGCCCATATTGTGGGTCATTTGGGGATTGCTTCTTCTTCACCCATTCACTCACTCACTCACTCATTGTCCATTGTTCACACCTTTCATTTTGTTCTCTCTCCACTCATTCTTGCACCCACTCATATATCCTCATTTGTGTTTTGTCTTGGGAAAGGAAAATGAATTGTTTGAGAGGAGCCATAGTTTTTTTGGATGCAAACATTGTTGGTGTATTCCATCCATAAATTAATGCTTGCATTTCTGATATGCTTTGGATTGTTTTTAATTTTTCTCACAGCTGCGAATCCTGAAAGTCCCAACATGGAGATTCTTGACCAGATGCATTGGATCCCTGGAAGGAGATGGACAGCCTGAGGGACTGCATGGAAAAGAAGAGGGTCCATTCTCTTGTGTTGTGCAGGTTGGGTAGAAGAGATTTGGTGTACTTTTGATTGTTGTGGGTGTTGAAAATCCTATGAGAGATTGAGTGTTGACTAGTTTGGGAAGTCGAGTGACAGTCTCAAACCATCCTTGTGGATTCATAGGCCTGGATCGGGGATGACATTACTGTTGAGACTTGGAACAATAATGTATATGGTTGGGTATAACATCCTTGGTATGCAACTAGTTGGTGATTCATTTCATGAAAGATAAGTGCTCTCTATCATGGTTTTATTTACTTGTGTATTTATTCCACTGTGTATTTATTTATATATGAAATTTGTATCTCTAATATGCATGCTTGTTGGTTATTGTTGTGCTTGACATATGTCTCATTTATTTATGTTGTAGAATGAATATTTAACTCTACATGTGAATATTTCATGCATCTTTATCCATTAAAATTTTATCAGAATTCAAAATTAGTTCAGAAGCGGGCTTGAAGTAGTGTAGCCCGACCTGCGGGTGGCTAGGTATGATATAGATTGGTACCAGAGCTTCAGGTTGAAACACTGAACTGGTATAGGCCAGATATTTTGGAAAGGGTATTATGGTTAAGAATAAATATGTCCTTGAAATATTAAATCTCAAGAGACATAGCATTCCATAAATCATGTAGAAGATAGAGCATTGTGCAGATAGATACCCTTTACAAAGGATCGCCTAATCGTGACCGTCCCCTTTTGAATTCGAGAGCGATCACCACTATGGAATCAATGAGTTTTGGATCATTAGATAAGAAGGAAGGTGAATGAGGACCATTAGATAAATGTGAAATGAGAGGCTGGGAGAGATTAAGTCATAGTTGTCAGATTGAACTTGTTGATCTTCAATCGTTGATAGAAGCTGAGCAGGAAATGAAAAACTATGTAACTTCGCTGCTTTGAGTATTATGGGAAACAAGAAAAAGAGTGAAAATGCCAAAGTCATGAAGTATTGTCGACTGTCTTATATGATAGGAGGCTCGAGTGAAATCTCAGCCTTTATTCAAGGTCATCTGACATTGACCACTTTGATAGTTTTAACTCTGGGAGAATCAAACCCTTTTAGAACTGCTATAACGCAGAGTCCCAGAGCATCGAAGTCTGAAAGTCACATCCACCGTTAGATCAAGGGAAGGAATTTGGAAGTAATGTTGACCATCGGATATAGAAATGGTGGAAGGATAGCGAAGTTTCAGAACTTCACCACTCCGACGATTACTAGCGAATGGGAAAAGCCCCGAAGTGTCGAAGCCCCGAAGTGTCGAAAACACAAACTGTAAATCCATCGTCGTGAAATCACATAGCTCATCAGATCTAGAGAAGATAATGTGGATCATCCATTTGATGGATGACGCATCATATGACATGAGGCAGGGGTGCCATCTAGGGACACGTGTCACCTAGATTTAGTACCTTTTGGGCCCCTACCTATTAATTGTTTAGTGACATGTGTCATGCATTCCATGGGTACACTTCACCATAAGTGATATCATCATGCCATGTCATCTCTAAGAGTATGGCCTCCGAGGGTTTCCTTTGTCTCTACCAGTGAAAGTTTCGAAGTCCCAGAGTAATGAATTCACATAGACTGTCAATCTAATATCCCTTCGAAAACTTTCTCAATCGTTAGATTGAGCAGTTGAAGGATGGTATAAGAACTTAGGTAGGTATCACTCTAGGGGAGTTGAACGACGTGGGATTTGAAATTTCTCGAAGTCCCAGAGTGCAAAATTGACAAATTGATTTAGGATTTCTTGTCCCAATTGTTGATTAATACTTAGCCGTCGGATTAAATAGTGGAAGGATAGGGTAAGTACTTTGATCGATATCAATCCGGGCAAATTGAATGATGCGGGACTTGAAATGTCCCAGAGTCCCAGAGCATTGAAGTCCCAATCTAGTTAAGAGTCATCCATCCCAATGCATGTTTAAGTCAAGACCATTGATCTCGTTGAAGCCTACAGATGGGGAGGCGCCATCCAATCAATGGGAGGTTAAATATCAATCGTGTGATCTTCTAGTAGAGTTATTGGAAGGGTTTCGACGAAGTTGAACTTTGGGAGAAATCATAAGATTGAAAAGGGAGAATAACTGAAGGATAAAGTCTGGAGGACTTTGCTCCAACGTCGGTCTCATGAAAAGGTAAAGGGTGTAAATTAGAGGTGAAGAAAGTATCTGGAAGTAACCAAGCCCTTGGACATTGTGTTCGAGTAAGCTACTATGTAGAAGAATACAGAGGAAGGTGATAAAGAGTGAATAAGAATGTGGTTTCGAGCCAGAGTCACATCAAAAGTGGTTTGAAGGAAGCGTTTGTGCATAATTTGAATTATGTATCAGCTAAAGGAGATGTGGAATTTTTCTACAATATCTTGTTGCAAAACAAAAGAAAAGGGGGTTGAAAGTGATTTTTTTCGGGAAGCCATAACTTTCAGCTCAGATATCGAATTGGGGAAATATTATAGTCATTGGAAAGATGATTCAAAGGAGGATAAAATGGAATTGTTATAATATGGAGAATGATAACATATTATTCATGAATTGAGAAGGAAAAGGACATGTATCATTGTTTGGATTTTGTTTTTAATGTTGCTTGCACATTTTACAGAATTAGGGGGGTGTAAACATATTAGTTCAGTATAAGAATGCATATTCAAGAAATGGAAAAAGGAGAGGGAGATTACAACCATGATAAAGAGGCCAAGGATCAGAATATTAGTGTTGGTAATGAAGAGACAGAATCCAATGAACATCGGGTCAGAGGGGACCAAGAAACATTGATAGAGACTACGAGAAGCCTAAAAATAGAAGTACATAGTTACAAAGCATGCAATGAGAGAATGAGAAGAGAAATAAATTAGATAAATGATCAATTTATTGAAATCTTAAATCATTTGTAGAGGAAAACCAAGAATGGATCAAACTCAAAACAAGAGGAAGAGGGAAGATGTCACAAAAGAAGAGATGAACGCAGAAGAATTGTCTATTCAAGAAGTCCTAGAAGAACTCATAGACATCACTTACCTCCCTAATCAGCAAGGAAATTTTATGCATCTGAAGATTCCATAAGTAGTCCTGAGGTGTCTTCTTTTAGGCACCAAAGAAGAATACATGAATTGGACAGTTTGCAAGGAGAGTTTAGGAAGCTTAAGACACCATCCTTTGATGGTGAAAGAGAAAGGGAATATGATGTTGAGGCATCATTGCTTGGAATCAGGAGGTATTTTCAATTACATAACTACTCATCAAACCTAGAATCCAGAATTGCCACATACCATTTACATGGGAAAGTTGTTATGTGGTGGGATCATCTTAAGCAAGTTGAGAAAATTAATGAGAATAGGATCACTTGGAAGCAATGCAAGAAATATTTTCAGAAGGAGTACCTTTCATAGAGCTTCTATATCAAGAAAATGCAGGATTTATTTGAACTGAGGTTGGGAAGCATGACCATGGAAGAGTATGAAAATAAGTTTGTGGGGTTGCTAAAGTATCTGGGGTTTATAAAATATGAGAAGGTGAAAGTACAAATGTTTTTGAGTGGAATTCCATCTCTTTATAAAGAGAAGATTCCATATGATGAACCTAGGACTTTGAATGAGACCATTAGTAAGTCTAAGTACCTATATGAGCAAGGAAAGGGTAGAGAGTCTTTGCAGAAATCTTGGAAGGATAAGAAGAAGAAGTATGATCAAAGAAAGAAAGCATGCAAACCTCCTTTAAATAGAAATAGCCCAAATAAAAATCAACCCGACCATTATGCTAAGGATGAATCCAAGAGAGAATACTCCTTTGGAAAAAGGGGAATACTACCAATCCAATCTCGGGGATGAAAATAATATCACATGTACAAGGATTTCCCTCACAGAAAGGACAGATTGAAGACCATGCACAACATCCAAGAGGCTACAATAGTAGAAGACATGAGAATAATTTATGCAGCCTTAGATGATCGACAAGTAGAGTACCAATCCAATATGATTGAGGTGGAAGGTAAGATCATTAATCAACCTATTTCTATTTTAATTGATTTAGAAGAAAGTCATTGTTATTGATCCTAAAATAGTGAATATATTACGTTTAGAGAAAATTAAGCGTGAAAAATCAAGTTTGGGTTCTGCTAGCCACTGGAACCAAAAGGAGAATCCATGATATGGTCAGAGGTTGTACCATAAGTCTTAATGGTGTGAATACTAATTATGATATAAATATTATACCATTGGGGCCTTATGATATTCTAATTGGAATGGATTGGTTGGAAAAGCATCATACTATCCTAGATTGTCATAACAAGACATTTACGTGTCTCGATGAAGAAGGAAAACAAAGCACTGTGAAAGGAGTTCCAAGACCCATCTCTATAAGGGAGATTTCATCCTTACAACTAAAGAGATGTTTCAAAAAAGGATGTTAATTGTATGCATCCCATGTGGAGGAGACAAAAAATACAAAGGGGCCAATACTTGAAGAATTTTCGATACTACAAGAATTTGAATATGTATTCCAAGAAATACCAAGGTTTCCACCAAAGAGGGAGATAGATTTCTCTATTGAATTAGTGCCAGAAGCTACCCCGATATCAAAAACACCTTATAGAATGAGTACACCAGAATTAAAGTAATTACAAATGTAGTTGGAAGAATTGTTGAAGAAAGGGTACATGCATCCAAGTGTTTCACGATGGGGAGCACCAATAGTCTTTGTCAAAAAGAAGGATGGAACTTTGAGGTTGTGTATTGATTTTTGAAAGATGAATAAATCCACTATGAAGAACAAGTACCCTATGCCCAAAATTGATGACCTCTTTGATCAAATAAGAGGGGAAAATATATTTTGAAAGATAGACTTGAGATCAGGGTACCATCAGGTAAGAATCAAGGAAGAAGACATCAATAAGACAACCTTTATAACTAGGTATGGGCATTATGAATTTGTAGTGGCTCCATTTGGATTGTCCAATGCACCAACTTCCTTTATGTTATTAATGAATGGCATATTCATAAATTATTTGGATAAGTTTTTCATACTATTCATGGATGACATACTTGTCTATTCTAAGTCAGAGGAAGAGAATGAACATCACCTAATATTGGTATTACAAGTGCTGAGGGGATTTCAATTGTACGCCAAGATTAGTAAGTTTTATTTATACCAATAATAGATCCATTACTTGGGACACATTATTTACAAACAATGTATAGCAGTGGATCTAGAGAATATTGAAGCCATTAGAGGATGGCCAACACCCACGAATGTTTCAGAAGTTAGATATTTTATGGGATTAGTTGGTTACTACAAAATATTTATAGCGAGGTTCTCTAATATTTCTCATCCCATCATTTCTTTGCAAAAGAAGGGAATTAAATTTGAATGGACATTTGAGTGTGAAGAGAACTTTAATTTTTTGAAAGAATTACTTACTAGTGCACCAAATTTAAATATTGTTGACCCAAATGAAAGTTTTTTGGTATGTGTAGATGCATGCAAGGAAAGACCTGGTGGAGTCCTCACTCAAAATGGACATGTCATTGATTATGAGTCCAGAAAGCTTAAAGAACATGAGAGTAACTATGCCACACATGAATTGGAACTTTCTACCATTTTTCACGCATTGAAGATGTAGATGCATTATCTCATGGGGAAGATATTTGAATTAAGAACAGACCACAATGGTCTAAAATATATTTTTGAACAACCAACTTTGAATTCCAGGAAAACGATATGGATGGAATCTTTAAGTGAATACAATTTTGATATAAATCATATCAAAGGAAAATAAATTAAAGTTTTTGATGCACTTAGTAGAAGAGTACATCTCATGCATGCTACAACTCTTATTATGCATCAATAATATTTAAAGAGAATTTTTTTAGCTTTTGTTGTCATAGATTAGCATTACCTATAGGTAAAATAAGGATTACAAAAAGAAAATGTACAACAAAAAATTAAAGAATATAAGATGGAGGAAGATAGATTACTTATGCATAAAAATAGAATTTATGTTCCTAGTTCCAGAGACCTTAGGAATTTGGTATTAAGAGAAATTCATAATGCTCCATATGTTGGACATCCCGGTTAACAGAAAATGATTGCAGCAGTAAGAAGCCAATTCTTTTATCCATGAATGAAAAAAATGTGTTGTTGATTACATTGCCATATGTATGGAATGCTAGAGAGTAAAGGTTGAGCATAAGAACCCAACAGGTTTGCTACAACCATTACCGATTCTAGAGAAGAAATGGGAAGTGGTAACCATTGAGTTTATAACTAAATTTCCCAAGACAAAAAGACAACATGATTCAATCATGGTAGTGGTTGATAAATTGACAAAGGCTGCTCATTTTGTTCCTAAGAAAATGACTCATGCAATAGCTAATATTGCAGAAATTTACATGAGGGAGATTGCTAGGTTGCATGGGATACCTACGGTAATTGTCTCAGATAGAGACACAAAGTTTACATCAAATTTCAGGAGGGGATTGTTTAAAGGATTTGGTATAAATATGAACTTTAGCACAACATACCATCCATAGTCATATGGGAAAATAGAGAGAGTCAACCAAGTAATTGAAGACATGTTGAGAATGTATGTGATGGATAATCCATCCAAGTGGGAAGATTACTTGCACTTGGTTGAGTTTTCCTATAATAATGGGTATCAAGATTCATTGAAAATGATCCCATTTGAAGATTTGTATGGTAGGAAATGCAATACTCTAGTGAGTTGGTGAAACCCAATAGATAGAGTGGTACTTGGTCTAGAATTTCTCAAGGATATGGAATATCATATGGTTAGAATTAAGTAGAATTTAAAGGTAGCTCAATATAGATAGAAAATTTATGCAAATAAGAGCATGACAACTAGAGAATTTAAAGTGGGGGAGCATGTACTTTTAAAAATGAATCCCAAGAAGAGCTCTTTCAAGTTGGGTAGTTGTACAAAGATAGCAGTCAAATTATGTGGTCCATTTGATATATTGGACAAAATAGGGCTAGTTGCATGCATGCTTGCATTTCATGCTTCCATGAATGTGCATAATGTGTTTCATGTCTCTTTGCTAAAAAAATATGTACATAATCCTAACCATATTATTGATTGGAATTTGATTCAGCTAGAGAGAGAGGGAGACTTTTAGGTCCAGCCAATGAGAATATTGGACAGAAAAGTCAAAATTATCTGAAATCGAGTTATAGAGATGGTAAAATTCTAGTGGACCTGCTACAAAAGATGTTACTTGGGACCATGAAGATTCCATGTGGGCAGAGTACCCACAAATTTTCGAATAAATTTTGAGATTGTGTTTTTTGTTTTGTATATGCATCGAGGAAAGTGAAAAAATAAGGGGGAGGGGATGTAATAACCCAGGTTTTTGAGCCTTGTATTAAATAATATATTTTGTTAATATATGAAAGGCCAGAGTGCTTAAACAATTAAAAGAGGCCAGCGTGCCTAGGAAATGTAATGTTTTCATCATTATTAATAATAAATACATCATTGGCTACTAGAAAGACAAGGAGAAGAGTTATAGGGGGCTATGATTCAAGAAGAGAGGGGGCTTGAGGGGCAAAGAATTTATTTTATATTTTATCTAGCCATAATTTTTTAATGGAGAGGAGTGGTTACATGAGCTTCTTGGGGAAGGCCATGTGTTTCTTGATTTGCAAGTAAAGATATAAACCCATATTGTGGGTTGTTTGGGGATTGCTTCTTCTTCACTCATTCACTCACTCACGCATTGTCCATTGTTCACACCTTTCATTTTGTTCTATCTCCACTCATTTGTGCACCCACTCATCTATCCTCATTTGTGTTTTTTCTTGGGAAAAGAAAATGAATTGTTGGAGAGGAGCCATGATTTTGTTGGTTGTAAAGACTGTTGGTGTATTCCAGCCATGAATTAATTCCTACATGTCTTAGATGATTTGGCCTTTGTTCATTTTTTCTCATAGTTGTGAATCCTGAGAGTCCCAGCATGGAGATTCTTGATCAAATGCACAGGATCCCTGGAAGGAGATAAAAAACCTAAGGAATTGAGTGGCAGAAAAGGGGGTCCATTCTCTTGGATTGTGTAGGTTGGGTAGAAGAGAGCTAGTGTAGATTGGATTATTGTGGGTGCTGAAAAGTCTGTAAGAGCTTGAGTTTTGACTGGTTTGGGAAGATGAGTGATACTTTGGAACCTTCCTTGTGTATTCATATCCCTGGCTCGGGGGGGGGACATTATTGTTGAGACTTGGAACAACAATGTCTACGATTGGGTAGAACGTCCTTGGTTTGCAGCCAGTTGGTGATTTGTTTCATGAACGATAAGTGCTCTCTATCATGGTTTTATTTACCTGTGTATTTATTCCGCTGTGTATTTATTTATCTATGAAATTTGTATCTATAATATGCATGCTTGTTGGTTATTGTTGTGCATGACATATGTCTCATTTCTTTATGTTGTAGAATGAATCTTTAACTCTGCATCTAAATATTTCATGCATCTTTATTCATTAAAATTTTATTAAAATTCAAAATTAGTCTAGAATTGGGCTTGAAGTAGTGTATCTCATCCTGGGGGTGGATGGGTATGTTACAAGATAGGAACTATTGATATGTGGGATGGGTGTTCGATATAATCTTAACCGTATATTTGTTGAGGACCCCACTTGTTCACAAATGAATGGGTGATGGAAGAGGCATTAATTTCTCTGCAGTTCGAGATGTCAATTCGATCAAGGCCATTGATTTGTGACCCTGAATACCATCGTATTTGTTGGATTAGGTCCACTAGAGAGAGGAAATGGAGATGGAAATGTGGGTTTTTGATGTTTTGGTAGAAACGGGAGGTATTACCTCCTAGAAAAAAATTCTTAGAGATGAAGAAGATTCCATAAGTCAAAGGAATACCATTGAACAATTGAAGAACACCGCGGAAGATAAGTTAGCCCACAGGAAAATAATAAAAAATAAATGGAATTCCTAGGAAGAGAAGTCAACCCACAAGAAAAGATAAAGGGGAAAAGATAAGGTGATGTATTTCTCATTTTCTCACACTCTCACTCAACTATTTCACTCAAGGAGGCGCAATTCTAAGGAAAAGAGAAGATGAAGATACTACAACATATGGGGTTCTTGGTTATTCTTGGTGGTTTCTCTTATCAACTATATATGGGAGAGGTGCACTAGGCTTGTGTGGTGTTGTAGCTGCATTTGTCTGACCTTGCTAGGGTTTGACAAGGAGAAAAAGATAAGTTATTGTATTAGGTTTTCTTCATTATCAGTTTTTCTCTTTAGAAGAAGAGCTTGTTCATGGTTGGATTATATTATCATAAATAATATATCTAAGAAAGGTTGGCTAGGTTTTTCCCTGGGTTTGGGGTTTTCCCAGGATGAATATTTGTGTCTCCTTGTGCTTGTTTTATGTTGTTTATATTGTTAGTATATGGTTATTAAATGCAAAAAAAAATCTGAATGTTATGGTAAATATATTTCTGTGAGAATTTAAGAAAAATCTAATATGGTATCAGAGTTGTTTACCTTCAGAACAATTTAACCATTGGAAGGAATATCACACTTTGGATTTGTTGCAACACCTTGCCGCTACATAATTTTATTTTGTCAAGCTCATTGAGAACTCTTTCCAAATTTGTTGGGACTAAATCCACTTCAGAGAAACTCTCCTCACCCTATCACACACCTTGAAACCCTAGCATTGAATTTTCAAGGAGGTTAAAATTTTGATATTTTTTAGGCGTAGGGTTTCTACTAGCGAAAATGATTACCAGTATGAGAGTTGAGGATGTGTTATATGGAGTAGACAACCTCAGATCGTGTATGCATAGGATACTAATCATTCTATAAAAGAATGAGCTCTTGGAAAATGTCAAGCAAGTTCTCCCAGAACCAGAAGAAGAAGATGCTAAGTCAAAGTACATGACGAATGAGATCAAGGCCAAAAGGATCTTGATAGATTCAATCAAGGACCAATTGATTCCTAATGTATCAGAATTGAATACATAAAAGGACATGTTTGATTCCTTATGAATATTAAATGAAAGAAAGAACACAATCAGAAAGCTAACCCTAAGGAATCAACTCAAAAACATGATGATGAACAAGTCAAATACATTTTTCACCTACTTCATTAGAATTCAATAGATCAAAGAAAAAATAGAAGCTATTGGAGATTCAATGGATGATGTAGAGCTTGTGACTACAAATCTTAATGGATTTCCTTCTTGTTGGGACTCATTTGTTCAGGGAATTTGTACAAGAAGTAAATTACCCAAATTTTACAAGTTATGGATATACTGTACCCAAGAAGAATCAATATTTATATCCAAGTCCCAGAAAACCAATAATGAAGAGAACCTAGCTCTTGTTTCTCATGTGAAGAAAAGGAAAGAAAGGAGAAATACTCGTCTAAAGAAAACTATAAGATTAGTTCTAGACCACAAGAAGGATGTATCTAAAATTATATGTTTCACTTGTAAGAAGTTGGGACATTTTTCCTATCAATGTCCTCAATGGAAAGGAAAGAGAAAACATCATGCCCATGAAACAAATGTGGAATATTCCACATCTCATAAAATGACAAAGGAATAAAAATATGAAGAATATGTATTTATTTCATCTCTCACAGGTACTATCACTCAAGGAAGTGAAATTTGGATAGTAAACAATGGTGTTTCCAAGCACATAACCAGGTTCAAAATTTCTCTTACTAAATTGACAAAGAATAGTTCATCCTTCAGGTAGAACTTGGGGATTGTTATAAAAATAGGATCGTGGATAAATAAAATAAAATAAAATATGGAAATAAAACACATAAGATACAAAATACAATAGAGACACATATATACGTGGTTCACCCAGTGTGGGATACATCCACCAAAGAAATTGCAAGTTCCTTCCTTTTTTATTAAATAGAAAATGAAGGGATACGACCTACAACACACCTGTTGTAACTTCCTCTTCTTTCTCTCATAGTCTCCTCTCTCAGAATACAATATTTGCAATGATGCATAACCACAATACATTTCCCTTATAAAATAGGGTTTTCTTCTAGGGAAAAAAACCCTAACATAACTTTTACAGTCATATTATACACCCTGCGTGGAGGGGTGTACAGTATTCTAGGGTGTATAGTCTTCATGGGGTAAAAAATGACTAAAAACAAATACCTATGAATTAGGAAGATAATTAGGCTCCACAAACAACAATATCCCACTTGGAGACTGATCTCAACAACTCCATTGTTGTTGTATCTGCTAGACTATTATCCTTCTTGGACCTGCCAAATTTCTCATCTTCACCTTCAATCTTGAAGACCAACTGAAACTGAGAAGGAAATCTATTTATCTCTAGTTACTCCCTTTGTTAACATGTCTACAAGATTCTAGATAGTATGCATATTTTCCAAATTTAAATATCCATCTTCCAAGAAGGATCATACCAAAATGATACATGAGTTGTATATTCTTAGTCTTTGAATGGAAGGCTGAGTTCTTTGCAATATGAATGAAACTCTCATTATCACAGTACAACTCGATATTCTCCTGCGTCTTTCCTAATTTCTCCATAAACCTATGTAACCAAATGATTTCTTTACTAGCCTCTGTAGCAGCAACATACTCTGCTTCTATTGTTTAAAGTGCAACAATCTTTTGCAATTTCGAAATCCAATTTATTGTTTTTCCACCTATAGTAAGAACATACCTTGTGGTTCTCCTCCTGCTATCTTTATCACCTGCCATATTTGAATCAAAATATCCTTGTAGAACAATGTTTGAACCTCCAAAACATAATGCATGAGTAGAAGGGCCTTTTAAATACATAAGAAGCCACTTTACTACCTCCCAATGTTCTTTACCTGGATTGTTCATATACCTTCTCACAACTCCCACTGCATGTGAAATATGTGGTCTTGTGCAAACCATTGCATACATCCAGCCGCCAATTGTTGATGAATAAGGGACCCTAGACATGTATTTTATCTCCTCATGTGCCTTGGGACACATTTCTTTGGTTAATTTGAAATGGATGGCCAAAGGTGTACTAATTAGTTTTGCATTCTGCATTCTAAACCTTTCCAACACCTTCTCTATGTACTCACCCTGAGACAATGTCAAATTGTGATTTTTCCTATACCTTGTTATTCTCATACCAAGGATTTTATTTGAAGCACCCAAATCCTTCATCGTAAATAAATTAGCTAATTTCTTCTTGAGAACATTTATATTGTGCATATTAGACCCTGAAACAAGAATGTCTTGTACATACAATAGCAAGATAATGTAGCTTCCATTTTCTAGTTTTTTAAAATAAACACAGTGATCAAAATGACATCTACTATAACCTTGTTTTGTCATAAAACCATCAAACTTAAAATACCACTTCCTTGGATATTGCTTTAGGCCATACAAACTTTTCTTCAACCTGCATACCAAATTTTCCTACCCTTTGACCTCATACACCTATGGTTGTTGCACATAAATCCATTCCTCCAAATCCCCATCGAGAAAAGTTGTTTTTACGTATAACTATTCAATATGTAAATAGTATAGTACCACAAGACTTAAAATAGTCCTAATTGAAGTCATTTTAGCAACAAGAGAAAATATTTCATCAAAATCTATACCTTTCTTTTGTGAAAACCTCTTTACAACAAGTCTAGCATTGTATTGCTTTTTTCCTCCATCTTCTTCCTTCAACTTGTAAACCCATCTATTTTGCAATGATATTTTTCTTCCAGGGAACTAAACCAAGTCCCAATTATGTTTATTTACCAGGGAATCCATTTCCTCTTTCATGTCTTTCTCCCACTTTGTTATAGTGTCTACTTTCATTTCCTCTTCATAACATTATGGTTCACCAGAATCAATCAACAATAAATCATACAATGAAGGAGAGTATAGTTCAGGGGGTCTACTTAACCTGGTAGATATTATAAAAACACTTGTAGGAGTTTTAGGTACCCGTTTCTCCTATTTTTGTACATTTTGATTTTCTGGTACCTTTGGAATTTCTTTTTTCAGTGATCTCATCAAGAACGGTGTATTCTTGTTTTTCTTTTTCCCGTTTCTTTCCCTGCAACTGATTTTTGTACATGACCTTCTCATTGAATATGACATCTCTACTCCTAATGATTTTTTGATTTTCATAATCCCATAAGAGATAACCATAATCATTAACACCGTACCCAATAAAGGTACACTTCTTGGATTTTACCTCAAGCTTTGTTCTATTTTTTTTATCAATATGGACAAATGCTTCACAACCGAAAGTCTTAAAAAAAAAATAGTTTACCTTTTTACCTGTCCATGCCTCCTATGGAATTCCACCATCCAAAGAGATTGAAGGTCCTTTTTTTATTAAGTAAACAACAATATCTATAACATCTGCCCATAATTGTAAGGGAAAACAAGTATGCAATCTCATACTCCTTGCACGCTCCATGATTTTCCTATTCATCCTTTCTGACACACCATTTCATTTTGGTGTTCTTGGAACTGTATTTTCTCTACGAATCCCATGGTATGAACAATAATCATCAAACTTGTTGGCCCTTGGTCATGTATTAAGGAATAAAGCGAAGATTAAGGAAGAAGAAAGACAAAGTATGAAGTGTGTGGAAGGCAGACAAACCAAGGAAGGGTTGAAGTGGTTAAATAAGCATAAAAGAAGGAACGAAGTAAAGGAAAGCAAGTCATTGAAAGAGAAGATCAAGGAAGAAAAAGTAGTAAATAAGATAGATCTTGGAAAATTTAGCAAGCAGAAGAGGACACTAATGGGTTCTTTGGATCACCTCATGGAGAAGAGGGAAGAACAGGTTAGTGAAGTCCTTAAAATGAAGGTTATGTGGACCTAGGGTTTTGGCACCTAGGGTTTTGGCACTTGGGCTTCTGTCCATGGTTTTCTAAGAGTCATGGAATGTATAAATAGAGGTCTAAAAGAGTTGAGACGAGAAGTGATAGAGGCGAGAGTGGTATTGAGAAGTAGTAGTGTTATATTTTATGGAATTCTTGTATTTTGAGGTCTTCAGTTGGGTGCGAAGATCGACTCTGCAGCTTGGTGCGCAGGGATAGGAAATAAAGAGGAAGAGAGAAGGATATACAACTAAGTGTGAAAATAGAACTGTATATCTTTATCTATTTTATCAATAAACACAGTTCTATGGACGTAGCCCTAGGGAGAGGGTGAACCACGTAAAATCCTTTTGTTCCATGTGGTTGATGCTTTGTTAATTACTATTGTTATTGCATTGTTATTTTTCCTGTCGAAAATAGAAGATATAACTTACTTTGTGAAGTTAGGCATAATACTATTAAGAATATATGGTTTATTTTGCGTTGTTGTTTAAGAATCATCTTTCATTTCCTCTGGTTATAGACACCTGTGTCTTGCAAGCCCCCTATTGCTACTTCAGGTGAGACTTCATCTGCTTCGCAGGTGTTTTCGTAAGGGACAGTAGTTAGAGTTTGTTGGTGCGTTGTTAGATTTGAACCCTCAGTCTGCCCCTGTGCCAACAAATGGTTCTATTGCCGAGACCAGGATCTTCTTGAGGGAATGTCAAGGTGGTTTCCATTGAAGACAGAAATTCAGAATTGGATAGAATAACATGAAAGGGACTTCATGGAAGCTCAGAATAATAACCCTAGAATTAATACAAAACATTGTTTAGGAAGGTACATCTTTACTGATGTGCACTAGATTTTCTTTGCAGGAATTCATCAGGAGTTGTACGAATGGTTAGCTAGACTAGTAGACACTCATTTTGTAATCAGATCTAGACCACCTATGGTTTGGACATTGATGTTGATTAAGAAATTCAATAAAGTTGATAATGTTGTGTCAAGGGCAGTGGATCTATGGTTTGACAAAACTATTGGAGGGTGCATTAATGAATTTTCTATTGAAGGAGTGGAATCATATAGTCAAGAAGAGAGGTATTTCTTCAAGGGACCTAGAGGAACATTTCTACACTTTTTGAATTTGAAGATTAAGATGTTATTGCATGAGAAGAATATCTTGAAGATACAGTAATTAGTTGGATTTTAAAGCTAATGTTCAAGAATTTAGACAATGACAGTGACACAGAGGCTAGACACATGCGCAGTGGGAGATCATTCAGAAAGATTCCTCTTGCGAACCTAATTAATCAGAATTACAGGCCATTAGCACAGGACGAAGATTTATACAGTGGAGAAGAAGCAAAGAGATCAGATGAAGAGTATTCAGAGTTCGCAAGGGAAGAGGAAGTAGAGACCGAAGAACCTCGTCGAGAAGAACCAATAACTTCAGGTACTATGCCTATTGTCGATGTAAGTATTACTACTCCTCCTTTTGTTTTAGCAGCACCAAGTAACCAGAGTAACCAGAGTAATCAGAGCACTCAGAGTACTGTCACAAGCATTTTAGTACAGACTCAGTCGATAAACCAAGGAAAATCAATGGCAGATGAAATGAGATTACCTATTTTAAAAGGAGATGGATATGAGGATCCTGACCAACACTAGTTCTTATGCGAAGCTCTATGGAGCGTTAAGAAAGTCACCGACGAGGCTGTTAACAGAGCTCGGTTTAGTACTACCTTGAGTGACTATGCACTGAGCTGGTATATGAAGTTTGTTACATCATTTGTACATCCTAAACCGTTGAATGGAATTAAGACTGTGTTGAGTGCAGAGTTCAACAAGACTAAGTCAGATTCGTAGTGTATCACAGAGTTGAAGGAAATCAAGCAAAAAGTGACTGAACCTGTTTGGGAATTCGATCAAAGCTTTAAGACCTTGACATGTCGTTTAAGTTTTTAGATTCCAAATGAACAACATAATGAATGGTTCATCGCTTCCCTCCTGCCACACATTAGAGTTCCTCTGATGCAATAGAAGGTCACTTCACAATATGAATCAATATAGATTTCCTTGAAACTAGAAGCAGCCCCTGTAGAAGAATCCAGTCTAGGTATGACTCAGATTTTGAATCAATTAACTAGTTTATCTTTACAAGTTGAAGACATGAAGAAAAAAAAGGAAAAGAGAAAAGAGAAAAGAGAATACATCTGGTGTATCAGATGTAAAGAAGAGGTCCGTGACAAAGAGAATTGTCCTTTATTTAATGAATACTTGGCCTCCAGAGCCCCTAACCCTTTGAAGTAGTCTACTTTACCATGGTTCGATGTATGTAGAACTAGACATTTCCCTGGTGAATGTTATTATATGCATAAATATGTCCAGACACCCACCAATATTCATTCTATATTCTATAAATATGTGGGGCGTGATGAGAAGGACTGTAGGGATTATGACCTCATGCATGAAAGATCAAGGGATGCATATATAATTCAAGGAGAATTACAGCCAAAAGGGAATGTTGCATAGTTCAATTCTCGAGGAAGAGGGAACTTCAACCCTTGCGGTGGGTTGAGAGGAAGAGGATGAGGAGGAGGCATGGGTCGAGGTTGAGGTCATATTATTTTCTATAACTATGCCTAGCCAGGTCATTTGTCAAGGGATTGTCAGAACCCTTGTACTACTTATAGCTACTGTAATTCATTTAACCATGTCATTGAAGATTGTCCAGTATTGTTAGCTAAAGTTCAGGAAAGACGAGGTGGAAACTAGCAAGTCCAACTAATATCAGTTGAACCTCACGATGAGGAACCCATATTTGATGTTATTACTAGAGGAGGTGTTGTCACAGGAGAAGATAGGGTGACTCCAAGAAATACTACAGATGGATCAAGGATCATAAGAGCTTCAAAGAAGGCTCCATTGTTCGATCCAAGGAAAGATAAGCATAGTTTTGAAGAAGAAATAAGAGAATTTGTAGGTGACTAGGCTTCTTCATCTAGGGAATGTGAAATGCCTCCATCATTTGATCAGTATGCCCCACCTAGACAAGGAAAAGAGGTAAGCAAGATTGTGGACTTCTTGTATACTTGTATTGATTTGATTAAAGATGAAAGAGCTATGCAGTAACTACAACACCTGATACGACAATATGAAATTGGAAGAGTATATCCTCTACTGAGTAGAGTTGTGAATCAAGTATCTAGAAAAAGGAGGACAAGCAAGGAACTTCACCTTAGTGCTTAGATTGGAGACTGTGTGGTCCTCGACTTGGGACCAGAAGTAAATGTTATGACGAAGAAGACTTGGGCATTGATGGGAAAACCTAAATTGATTTACTCTCCTATTAGGCTCGGGATGGATAATCAACAGGTGGTGAGCCCCTTTGGAAGACTAGAGAATGTCCCT
Organism: Picea sitchensis; assembly: GCA_010110895.2. NCBI lineage: Eukaryota > Viridiplantae > Streptophyta > Pinopsida > Pinales > Pinaceae > Picea > Picea sitchensis. Next base: position 54,216 of record SNQJ01S0104884.1, read on the forward strand.
ATGGAAATCAACAGAGTGAGGACATTTGCATACTTCGAAGTGATCAAGATTGTTGATGATAGTTGTCCCTATCTTGCATTGTTGGGTATTGATTGGGCTTTCGACGATTTGACTGTTATTGACCTGAAAAAGAGAATAATGACATTTGAAGGTGATGGCCTTAGGCTCATTGCACCTCTTGACCCTGATGAAGGTCGCATATACACAAAACCTATAAGAGAAGAATACCATACCTATGAGATAGAGAACATATATAAACTGACAACAGGACAACAAGATTATATTAATCCTATAGAAAATGGAAATCTAAGTTGGAGAAGTGAAAGTACATGCTCGTGAGATTCAGAAGAAGAATTGGAAATTTTCCAGAACAAAATGTATGAAGTCTCTACATGGAGGTGTTCCAGATTGACTAAGGTAGTTCACTGGATTGGCATAGAAGTAAGTAATCTTCCTACATTTCATGGCTTGAATAATTTAGATACATTTATATTCTTGAAGGAATTGTGCCAGTACAACAGAGGTTATTGGAACTAGATGAAGCCTTGAAAGCAACGTCGGCTAGATGGTGGGGAACACACAAGAAGAACATCGCAGAGTGGGTAATGTTGCACCTTGTTGATAGTGTGCTTTTCAGACCAAGTTGAAGGTTGCAAAGTTCGATACATAGGTTAGATTTGTCCTAAGGACCATGTGCTAAGTTGTGAGGAATCTTGGAGCAGCATTCCTAAAGAAAAATGGGTACATAAGTTCATTAACACCTTAGATACTGCACCTATCAACTGGTATCTTCAAGCATAACTGTGCTTAGTCACTACATATTGGTATGGTTTGACCCAGAAATTTATAACTGCGTTCCTATTTGAAATTCAATACCCCACAGTAGATCAGGCTTTACAAATTGTAATACATAAGGTCTTTGAGGAGACACCTAACCCCCCTCTTAAACAAAAATAAGATGAATGGACTGTGCCTCTTCAGTGGTTACAAGGTTGTTATAATATTAATTATGATGAGGATGATGACTCTAGGAATGTGAACATTTCTTAAATTGATGGAAAAAGAGATATAGAAGGGCCAGGGATTGAATTACCTTTTGTTGGCCAGCCTATTAAAATTAAGAAGGTTAATATGGGAACCAAGCAAGCACCTAAGTTGGAAAATGTTGGAGACTATTGGGATGATGCTACTATTAGTAAGATTACAAAACTATTGTATGAGTATCATGACTTGTTTCCAACCAAGTTCACAGACATGATGGGCATTAAAGGTCCCATGGGATAAATGAATATTCCCTTGAAAGTAGATGCAAGGCTTGTCAAGTAGAGGCCTTACAGACTGAATCCCAGGTACAATCAGAAAGTTAAGACTGAATTAGATAGAATGCTAGTGTTGTGCCCTTCATTTTTGAGAAAATAATTGTGCAAGTGTTGATCTCACAACTTCCATCAGAGGCTGGAAGGAAGAACAATAGAAAATAGTTGCGGAAGCCAGTGCAACACCATCCAAACAATAGAATATAGGACAAAATATAATTGTAAAAGGGATGTTTTTGTTGTAGTATATGGATTTTGATTTTGTTGGTCAGTTCAGTCGAGTGATGAGTTCGCTCATTCATTTTGGTAATTAGATAATATTGTTAGGTTGAATAGTGTCTATCAGAGTTATGTCTGTGGGCATTGCCCAAGGTTTCTGGGGTAGATCAAGAAGAGTAGAGTCTGTAATGAACACAACCTTTTGGCTGGGAGATCAGGACTCTGTGGTCGAGAGCTGAAGCCAGGAATCTAGATTGTACTTTCCATGTCATGATGAGACTGTAATATAAGAAATTTCTCTAATGATGATATAAAGAAGGGTTAAATTTTCAAATCTGATGTGTCTTTACGTTGTTTCTTATGAATTCTAGTATTCATGTATAGCTTATGATTTACAATTGTTTCTCTTATGGTTAATTGATGCTCGCAATACCAATAGGTTTGGTTCTTGCATTTAGGTGTTTCTGATCTGATAATTTTGATTGTGTAAGGACTGAAGTAAGTTTTGAACCCTCCATGGATCTTCTGTAGTCTTCTTCCTACCCTTCCCTATCTCCCTGTCTCAGCAGTGCTTCGGGTGAGACTTCTTCTATTTAGAGGAGATGAAAATGCCAGCACTGTAGAGTACACGGTTCCTTTTGTTGGTGACTTGAGAAGGACCCTTGTCTGAACAAACCTTGTGCCAACAAAATGGTTCCATTGTCGGGACCTGTATTAAATGGGAACTTGTAGGAAGAATGTTTCCACCAATCCATAGATCTGGCATCAATCAATGGTGGGAAAGAAACTGTAATGCCCTTATATGGAAAGAAGTGTAAGTAAGAATAAAATCGGTGGGATTCGCTCGGGAAGTGATCTTTTACTCATAAAGATCAAGTGACCAGTATGAAATTATCTGGGTTAAATTCCCAGAAGAATTTTTTCACTAGATCAAGAGACTCCAAGAAGCTCCAGAGTTCCACGAATGGATCAAGAAGATCTGGACCTGGGATACTGACAAGTTAGCATCACTCTAAAGGTTGGACTGTCCATTCATGAGGGTCATAGATTTCTGGGTTACCACCATGATAGAAGGACACATAATCGAATTTGCAACTAAGAACCACTAGTATTTCTCGCGAGTAGAGGAAATTTTCAAGAAAGGCACAAGGGGAAGACTTGTAAGAGAGATCCCCCTGTGGATTAAATCTTTCTTGGTGGAGGAAGGGATGTTGATTATGTCCCCGACCGAGATGGCAGCATAAACACCCTCGCTTGGGGAAGGGTGAGACAGGGTGAGAATCATGGCATAAAGAGAGGGTAAGGATTCTTTGACAAATGGGGGGGAAACAAAAATAATGGATTCAGGAGATGAGTGAGCCTTGAATAGAACCACCATAGTTGAGAAGTGGTGGCGCAACAAAATCAAGAAAGTTGCAAGGCAATCTGAAAAGTTGAGGAAAGAAGGAGGATCGAGAGAGATAGAAGGAAGACAGACAGAGGAAATGCAAAGAATGAGAAGACAAGAATGACTGGCCAGTCAAAGGTTAAATGAGAGAGAATCAAGGAGAGTGAGAATTCCCCAAGAGGTGGGACGAGAAGGAGGAAGCGTGGATATAAGAGAAGAGGAAACTGGCATGAATCTTAAAGGAGAAAGAGAAGATTCATCCCTGATAGCAGGAGAGATCAGGAATCCAACCGAAGAGATCATCCCAGTGGAAGATAAAAATACCCCCCAGATCAAATAAATCCACCCCGAAGCCAGTGGCGCT
>SNQJ01S0104885.1:0-30293 GCA_010110895.2 Picea sitchensis
ATTGGTGCAAGAGGGAGCTTACTTCAGAGTTCAAATGAAGGATCTGGATTTGATGGGATTAGAGGTGTGGCAGAGGCCAAATGAGATTTTCCTTAGCCAAGGAAAATATATACAGTTGAGATCCTGCAGAGATTCAAGATGATGGATTGCAAGTCCATGACCACACCTATGGTTACGAATCTGAAGCTCTTGAGTGATTCATCTTCATATTTGGTTGATCCCACGATGTATAGAAAGTTGATCAGATCCTTGATGTCCCTGGTTAATACCAAGTCAGATATGTGTTTTGTAGTGAACACATTGAGTCAGTACATGGTTGAGCCTAGACATGTACATTCGATAGCAAAGCATGTGTTGAGGTACCTGCATGGTATTGTTGGATATGGACTCAGATATGTTTCAGATGGTGAAGTAAAGTTGCAAAGTTATGTAGACTTTGATTGGGCGAAGAGTGCAGTGGAAAGGAAAAACACATCAGGATGTTGCTTCAGGATCATGTATGATCTCATGGTTAAGAAGAAAACAGATGTCAGTGGCACTTGGTACATCAGAGACAGAGTATATTGCAACCAGTGTTGCAAGATGTGAAGTTGTGTGGCTTCTAAAGTTGCTTGCAGGGTTATTTGATCTAGAGTTGGAGCCAACTTTGATATATTGTGATAATCAAAGTTGTGTGAAGCTTTCAGAGAATCATGTCTACCATGACAAGTCAAAGCATATATAGATTAAATACCATTACATTCGAGACATGATGCAGAGAGGAGCAGTGGAGCTCCAATACATATCCACAAAAGAGCAGATAACAAACATTCTCACCAAGCCTCTGTCTAGAGTGAAGTATAAGTACTTCATAGACAAGCTTGGTGTGATGTAGAATGTCCACCCTCGTTGAGAGGGAGGTGTGATGTTTCTCCTCTAGTAGACTTTCTGAATCAGTCATGCAAAGTGATTGAGGGAGTGATATGGTAGTCCTGCTTAGTGGATGGGTGTGAAAAGGACTACCATTAGAGGAGAAACATCATAGCATAGTCGTGGAGACTATGGGAGTAGCTTCATGCTACCAGATTCGTCATCATGACTCACGAGACTATGACTATGGTTGATGGCATGGTAGTAGCTGTGTGCTACTAGTTGATTACTGCATAGTCATGGAGATTGTTGACTGCATGGTAGTAGCTTTTGTAGCTACTAGTTGATTGCAGGATATGACTATCGCTGATGGCATGGTAGTAGTTGTGTGTTACTAGTTGATTGCTGCATAGTCATGTAGACCATTAGACTACATGGTAGTAGCTTTTGTAGCTACTAGTTGATTGCAGGATATGACTATGGCTGATGGCATGGTAGTAGCTGTGTGCTACTAGTTGATTGCTGCATAGTCATGGAGATCATTGGACTGCATGGTAGTAGCTTTTGTAGCTACTAGTTGATTGTAGATCATGACTATGGTTGATGACATGGTAGTAGCTGTGTGCTACTAGTTGGTTGCTGCATAGTCATGGAGACTACTGGATAGCATGGTAGTATCTTGGTGCTACGTAGTCGTGACAACATGGTAGTAGCTTTGTGCTATTAGTTGATTGCTAGCTAGCATGGTAGTAGCTTTGTGCTACTAGTTCTCCTTCTTCAGTGTGCACCAGGCAGTTGCAATTGCAGTTGTGACAGTTTCACTATTTCTGTGTTCCGGTTCTCTTGGAGAGTGCGCCCTACTTGGGAAGGATATTCTTGGTGGCTCTTGGTGGTTTCTCTTATGCGCTACCCCTGGAAAAGTTGTGCTAAGATTGCGTGGTGCTGCCCAGTTGATTCGTGCCAGTTACAATTATAGTTGCAGTTGTAGTTATAGTTGCAGTTGCGGTTACCAGTTGCCATTTCTGTGGTGCGCTATCTTGCTCTAGTGATGCGCCTATCTTCTGCTAGTTCTGTGGTGTTGCTCAGTTGTCTACCCTCGCTAGGGTTTGACAAGAAGAAGAGACAAGTATTTGTTATCAGGGTTTCTTCATTGTTGGTTTGCTCTTGTGAATAGAGCTTGTTCATAGTTGTAGTGGAATATTCTTTCTAAGAAAAGTTGGTTGGGTTTTTCCCCAAGTTTGGGGTTTTCTTAGGATAAATCTTTGTGTCTTCTTGTGCTTGTTTATTTGCTGCTTATATATTTCAGTATATGGTTATTGAATGTTAAAAGAAGTTTAAAATGCTATGGTAAATCTAATGTTAGCAAAACTAATGAAAATCTAATAGCAATGACGTAAAAAGAAAGAAAGGAGAAAGTAGTTGTGTCAAGAACAAAACGAAAATGCTATTATTTGTGGCAAGTTAGGCCATAGTGCCCAGGATTGCAAAATACCTTGTGCATGCATACATAAGGATAAACAAAAGGAAAATTGGAAAATGCATGGATTCAAGCGATGAAGATTCCAATAATGAAGAGGATGATAACAACTCAAACTCTAGACAAAGGGTATCTAGGAAGGATACTTGGTTAATTGATTAGCCACTGGAGTCCAATCATATTCTACCTTCGGAGAAAAGAGGGTTATGGTAGTCTAAGAGTGAGAGATTGTCTAGGGGAATCAGATGGAAGTTTACCTTCAAATAAGGTTATGCTAGTCAGATGGATGTCTGAGAAAAGTCATAAAACTAGAGTAGCATTGCATTGTTGAAGATCAAACAAGACTGTATACAAATTTTGTAACTATGCTTTAATTGTTGAGTCAAGTTGTTTAGAGAATATTGTTATAAATTTTGTTTGTTTTGGTGGGGGGCGGTATTAAAAAAAAGTAAAATTCCATGTCAAATGGGGTGCTAGAATAAGTAACACTCAAATCATATTAAATGAAATGTTGTTAAGAGGTCTATTTGTCCTAATGACTGACATTGTTTATAAGCTGGTTGGAGGGGTGGTGGTTCAATAACTTATTACATGGTGTATAAAAAAAAGCCATGTTAAAAGTAATCACAGATTCCATTAATGAATAATATACTTTCTTTTCTCTCCCTTGAGTTTCTTTACTTTTTAACAACACGAATCCATTAATGAATAATATACTTCTCTTTTCTCTCCCTTGAGTTTCTTTACTTTTTAACAACACGAATCCATTAATGAATAATATACTTCTCTTTTCTCTCCCTTGAGTTTCTTTACTTTTTAATAGCACACGAGTTAGAAGTTACTGCTAATAAATTAAAAATGGGGATGGAATATTTGAAGGCCAAMCATTTATTGGAAATAGAAATAGTCCACACCCAACAAGAGCAAAAGAGGCTAATAAAGCAACTATGAACTCCTTATTATTGCAACAAAATACTTCAAGGGATAAATATTATGAAGAGGTCTAGAAGAATGCCATATTGGAATGTCAACATTAACAGCAGGACAAGCCAAGTTCTAGCACACAGCTAGGAAAGTTATTGTAGTTTTGTCCATTTTTGTTAGTTTTGGTAAATTTTGAGATGTTGGCAAAGTGCTAAAGATATGGACTTAACTTTTGTGAATCCACATTTCACTTAGTAGCCTGTTCTTAGGGCAAGTGAATTTAAGAAGGGGGGAATGATGGGACCCCAAAAGGGTCCATCAAGCAAGCATTTCAACACCGTTTTTGCATGCCTTCACATGTATTGGAGACCACTTTTGATGCACAAAATAGGATTTTTGGAGATCAAGACAATTTGGAGCAACAATATCATGTTTGGATAATTAACCACTTTTGGACAGAATATGATGGAATGGATTTGTTGCCTTCTTCATCAAATGGTAAGGCAAAGTCTTACCTTTACCTTCACTTTTCGTGTTTGCTTTCTTTCACTAGTTCACCTTCACTTTTCGTGTTTGCTTTCATTCACTAGTTCACCTTCACCTTCATGTGAAGTTTGCCTGAAAGAACAGTTGTATGACTTTATATTAAGTAGATATTAGTAGTTAGTAAAGGGCACACGCCCAAGAGCTACTATGAATAACCATGACTTTTCATAATATTTTGTATATATACTCTTTTGATTTCACCTTTGAACATAGAGGAGAGCAGAGATTTAATTGGTTTCTAGCAAACTTGGTTTCTTTCCTATTTGTGGATCTTGTCTTGGTGATATTAGTGCATTTGGTGGATTGTCGATTGGAATAGCTCCCATTATGACAGAAGACACAACACCCCCCCCCTCTCTTAAGTGTTGTTTTTCATTTCACTTGTTGTTTGAGTTGTTTCGGTTATTTCAGTTTCTTTTCTTTATTACAACAATAGATGTTGAATATTATATGTGTGATGATAGAATTATAATAGTAATACTTCCTTTGATGCAGATAGCAATATTTTCTCTACAGTGCCATTTAAAAATACCAAAAAGAAAAAAACTAGCAATTCTTTTGGAAGGGTTGTGAGTTTTAAGCCTTGTCAAAAGTATACAACCCTAAATTGACACATTGATAAGGTTTTGAGTGGATGAGCTAACTGCATACCTTTTGAACCTGTATATCTCACTCAATTACCTAGTCTAGGCAGATTGGGATTTGTGGGCCAAGTGAGGTAGCTAGGATGCGTGTTTGTAGGTGTGTCTGTTGAAATCTGGGTGCGGGGGAGGGGTGCATGTGGAGAGGGTGCATAAATATTATACATAGACACAAGTAAACCATAGTAGAAATATTTGGCTGTACTACCAGTTGTAAATACAATTGTACTATGGATTTGGCAGTAATACATACAGTTGGATACGATGCATACTTTTTCTTGTGTGCTGGTCTGTTGCATTAATATTTGAAATTTGAAAATCTTTGCTTGGATGGAAATTATTCTTTCTACCCTAGATGGTGGTTTTATCCTTGCCCTAGCACTAAAGTTTGAATAGTGGATTGTCCCTACTTTGATGACAATTATTCTCTCTGCCCTAGGCGACAGTTCTAACTTCTACCTCTATCAGACAATGGTTTATGCCTGCAATGATTCTACATCTATCTGTCCTCCAACTGTGGATTGTGCTTGTTGGTCTCAATCCCTATGACGGGGGCTGTTGTAATCATCCTCATGCAATGTTATGAAGGTGGTCTCACTCGATGGTTGTCTGAATGCTTATTTTGTCTATCCAACTACATACTTTGGTGTGACGCTTGACAATGAAGGAATGTTATAGTATAGTTTAGGTTTATTTTGTATAATATATTTAAGTTTTGTTATATATGCTTTACTTTATGTTTTTTTCCGACGGAAGAAATCACGGGAAATCCTCCGAGTACTTCCCCACATTTTGAGGATGGTAAACGGGGTAAGCTGTCGGCCCTAATTACGGAACCTAACCCCAAGGGGATCAAGAGTGTCGAACCCGTGACCTCCCCAACTGATCATTGAGGGAGAGATATCACATCTGGCTCAAGACCACTTGAGCTAACCCTTGGGGCTATATGCTTTACTTTATGTTATAATATATTATATATGATTAAATCATATCTTATATAGTTTATTTGGTTTAAATAATATAATTTAAGTCACTATATATTTTTATATTATAACATATAATAAAGTATATTATATACATTAAATATTATAATACTTTTACTAACTATTTGAATGGTTTATATATATTTTCAAATTTTTAATTTTTTTTGAAACAAAATGCATACTTTTGTATCTATGAGATGTATACTGCTGTATTGGAGCTGTACCACGGTTATTTTTGTTAGAGTATATTTTCCTTACTGAATCGTATTTGAATTCATATTCGTATTAGAATATTGCTACTATGATATTCATGTAAGCTATTTAAATATGTTTAAAAAGTTAAAAAATGGATGGTAAAATACAAAGTTAAGAAAGTAGGGATGTAAATTTAAAACTAAACTGGAAAGTAATATTAAACATGATAATAAAATTGTCGTAATCACAATTTGGCACATTCCAGATTTTATTTACAGAATTTCAGATTTTGATGATTCAAACTTCGATACTTTAGTCATAATTTATAATTTATAAATAATTGTAAAAAAGGTCAATGGCATTTACTCATGAGGCTTAAATCACTAGTGACTAGTCCTTATTCAATGATACCAACAATTGAGTTTTCTTCATGTTCTGCATTCTAGATCCCCAATCAAGATGCTATACAGGTACTTGTTTCTCTCAAGGTATGGCTTATTTGATGGGTTTATAACTATAGGCAACTCCATAAGGCCATTTAGTTGGATCTCATTGCCCATTCATATAACATCATTTGTAAACTTGTCAATGGTGGCTTGCCAGATTGATGAAAACGGGAAGCTAATATATACCCTACCAAGGTTCAAGTCTTGTTGAGTAACATGTTACTGCTTGAGGGTTCAAGTCTTTTTGAGTGACATGTTAGTCCCTGAGGGTTTAAGTCTTTTCGAGTGACATGTTAGTGCTTGTGCTCGTGCTTGTTGATGCATGCTATCACACACAGCAATGGTTGGGGCAAAGTGCAAGTTTTGGGCAATTTTGACAGAATAGAATGCTGCTTTGTAGAAGGCAACTGAATTGTATGGTGCTAATGGTTCCCTTGTAATGCTTAATCTTGGCCTTTCAACCTCATTTTGATAAGAGGAAGCTAGTTCAAAAGCAAAACATTGCCATTTGTGAATTGGTCCCATTTCTTAGAAGGACCTTCCCCATACCATGGGTCTTTCCGAGCAAGAAGACAAAGGGTACTGTGAATGTAAATCAATTCTTCTTTCTCCTTAGATTCCAATTGGTTTGTCTTCATTAAATAAATAAAATTGCAAGTAATCCAATTTCTCTCGGATATTTACCTAGACTATACTTTCAGTTTTCTTCTTTCTCTTACATGGGAGCTGCTTTTGCACTCCCGCATTGTACTCACACTGGATGTATCCTTTAGTCTCATTGACCTACTTTTGTGGTCATTCGTTGGACATTAATAAAATTATCTTATCTTATCTTATGTTATCTTATCTCATAGGTTGAGAAATGGCTTCTTGTGAGAGTAACCATATAGCTTATGATTGTAGCTCTTGGGCATGTGCACCATGAATTCGCCATCAATCTATTGGATTTGTTTGAAGACGTTTATCACACTGAGCCTAACTTATGCCAAACTGATCACACCCATGTGCAAATTGGGCACCTTGTGTTTGCATGAGGGATGCTTCCACTGAATTTTGTCAATAAATCTTCTTTTACGGTTGTCATGAATTCCTTGATAATCTCTATTTCACTGGAGGTTATGATTGTTTTCTGTAAGATGGAGGAGGAGTTGAGCAATGCCCTCTGTCTCCTTGACCTTAATTGTTTCCCCTCCCACTCTTTTTAGATGCTATTTCATTCTCCTTGGTCATCTCCTTCGCTAACTTATGTAGATTCAACTACCATTGTAGGGTGACAATTTAGTAACTATAGAAAAAGGGGAAAGGATTGGGTAAATGCTGGGGAGAGTTGCAGAACTCCACAGATTACAAGTCAAAGCAACAAAATTAAGTGATATGTTATAATCAAGATTAAAAGCCTGGTAAGATTTTACAGGGTGACCATCATACTTTTTCTTCCTATCTTTATACTTAATGGTTTGCAAACTTGACATGCCGTCTTTCCTGATCATCATTACTCTTATCACTACAGGAAATCTTTATCCTCCAGGGACCAGGAGTCTTTTCATCCACAATTCCCATTGGGAAAAATCCAGGAACTTCCAAAACTATAACATCTTATAGTTAGATTACTCATTACTGAATCTATAATCAGTAGCTGGTCTGGGCATCAGCCTTGTTCCAAATCCTTTCATTTCTCTGTTAATCGAAATTGATGTAATTAGATAGTACTGTGAATTTAAATCTATTTTTTGATGGGTTTTTAAGAGGTAAGTATTATTATTAAAGTGTTGTATGCATTATTTGCCATGTGCATATTCTCACACTCTGTTGGTTTCTTGAGAGGTATTATTAGTCCCTGCCAAAGCAGGGAGTGCACTTTTCATTTGCAAGTCAAAGTGCTTTGACGTTGCATTATTTCAGTTTCATACTGTAAATTTTTATTAAGTTTTCAAAAACAATTTATTAAATTGAATTTTATGAAAATTAAAAATAATTTTCAGAATTTTTAAATTTTATTCATTCCATTTTCTGATTGGTTAAAGAGATTATTGATGGGACATAAATCCCTGAGAGACTAACTTTATTTTTAAAACATTGAAAATAAAATAAAAAACATTTTATATGGAATTTCTAAAAATGCCATGTGGAAATTTTCACATGCCATTGTTGACTTCTGTTTATTAAAAAACCGAAAAAAAGCTGGTTGTCCCTTCCCATGTGGTGCTTTGATTTTTATGTGACCAACTCTATATATTTTTATTTTAATGTTTTTACGAAGACAATGACTTATTGATGCGACAATTTGTATAATTTTTTTATGTTCTTATGTTTTCTCATTTAATTTCTCTATATCTATATTCAACCTAAAGCTTATTTACTTTCTCAATTTTTATGTCCAACCTAGAGTTTATTTACTATCTCAATTTCTATATTTGGCAGGGGCTAGCCACTTTGTGGCATATTCACTTGTTAATAATGTGTTGTTAAATTGTGAATTATATGCCATGGACATGTATCTCTCTCCCACTCCCTATATACAGGCATACACATGCCCGTGTAATTTATATAGACATTCATAGATAGATAGATACATCCCTTGGCTAATGTTGCTGTCACATGATTTTTTATTTAATAGTTTGATGGCCATAATAATTGTTGTAGATGTCATTTACTGTATAATATGATATTATAGAGGATCCATGGAAGAACATACACAGGTGAGCTAGCAAGAAAGCAAGGGGCTTCCATATAGGTGGATTGGTGGGCATGACATATATGGGCACAGGTCAAGCAAATAGTTGCCATGATACAGCCTTTTATAAATGTCTTATTCATGACATTAAATGTGGCATACATTAATCGGGTCTATGCTATAATCTTGTAAAGAATGCATTCAATGCACATACATATGCAAGTAGTGAAGAGCATTTACAGAATGGTAGATGGACACGATTATTATAGTCTCATGCATACACTGATGAAGGGAGCAAACGGGGAAGGGGCAAATTGGGTCACTAATGCCTTGGAAGCTCAAACTTACATTATTTTACATTCATATCTCAGGTCAAACCAACAAAATATATGTAAAGCATACAGTCTACAAAGGTGAAGGAGCACTTACTATGAAACCCAAATTACCTGATTACATTACATTGAATGTAAGTATTTTCTAATTTAATGGCTCCTGTAGTTCTACTCAAGTGTTTTGCAGGCTGCAGTTTTTATTTTTGATTTGTGTTTAGTGGGTATTCTGCCATCGTTGCATGTAATCATTGACTTAGCAGTCCTCTTTTGTATTTTCTCTTGTAATATTCTTATATTTCATGTATTTCGTTAAGTGTAATTCTGTCAATGCAAGTTTTCAGTATTCTAATAATAGCATGCATTCCTGTTTTATTTTCTGTTACTTAAGATGGGAGGAGTCACAGTTGCAAAGGAAGGTTGCATGTTCCTCGAGTTTGCTCCTGCTGTTGGTCCTCGCCAGTATGATTGGAGTAAGAAGAAGGTATCTTCACCTTGCCCATAGCACGTGCAACTATTCTTTCTTATGCTTGAATGTTCCATCCGTTCTCTTCTCTCATTTTATTAGAAGAGCCATGGTTTATTTTATATGTGCAATTGTAGGCCTAAATGATTTCGGTACATCACATATATGAACTGGTATTTTTAATTTATGGGATATGGTATTTTATAACAGAATTTGTTAGAGCTTAGGGTAGTTGACATTACCGATTCAGTCATGTTGTCCTTAGCAAATATCTCTCAGTGACAAGGCTGATATATAATGAAATATAATGAATTCTGAAGCCTGTTTCCATTATTTTTGGCTTTTTAAGTAATTAATTTTTAGGGATTATTCCTTTATGCAGATAATTGCTTTATCTGTTGTTGAAGTTGGAACGTTGTTAAGCTTAGGTCCAGATGAGTCATGTGAATTCACACACGATCCTTTTATGGGAAAGAGGTATGAGTTCAGGTTTTGTTGCTATTTATAATTATTGTATTGGACTTTGAAGACTTTATATGAATTCGGTATGAATACCATGGATTGGGTCCTATTTGTGTTGGTATTTAGATCTCTGATCATTACATGAGGGACATAGATATAAGAAGAAAGTGTTTTATTAAAGGAGTCATTGAATACATCAACAAGGCTATCTTTTATCCACCATGTAGTAAATTATCTAAGTAGTTCTCTAATTAACCTATAGTTAATATGAGTTATTAACATTAATTATGGCTCTCTTAACATGTGGACCTCTCACAACATTTTATTTTATCATCAGAACTTGTAATAACACTTTATTCAATGTACTACCCAAACAATTTGGTCCAAAAATTGTGCAAGATTGGGTGATAGGGTCAGACAAGATTAGATAAGATCATTTTATTTATGTCTAATAAATGACCAAAAAATAGGTCAATGGAACTAGAAAGTACAATTAGTGATACTAGTCTGTAGGGGTGCCTAGTGTACCCCAAAAGCATAAAGCAAGATAAAATAAGAACATACAAGAAATACATGAACTAATTATTACACAAAAGGCGAAGAAAGATGAGAGATTGTGCATCATGTTCATAAGATAGGATGACGAACTATGTCACAAGGTTTGCTGAACTTCAACCTTGAGGTTCAAAATTCGGCGAACCTAAACGTTTTTTTGAGGTTCATTGAGGTTTGCTGAACCTCATGGCCGTTGATTGAGTCCGCAGCTCAAGCTTATAACCTCGTGTCACAACTCAGGCTCATTATCTATACCTTTAAGAGAGTTACAGTTAACATGACTGCAACCTGCCTTTCAAGGAGAATTTGCTGTGATTTACCTTGTGCTTGCACTCCATTTATTAGAAAGGGGAAAACTGTCACATCCATGGAGAGCAGCACTCTAATCAAAGTGTTAATTAGCAAGTTCCTGTGGTTATTAAAACAAACATTTTGGGTGATTTAATTGTAGATCGTATGTTTTCAACCATGTGTTGTCACAAGCTTGAAAAAATTACTGGTAGCAATACAGTTTTATACTTCACATATAATTTTGAGTTTACATATACTTGATTCTCTCTTGTGATTTTTTGCAGTGAAGCAGGAAAAATAATGAAAGTTTTGAAGGTTGGTAATTTGCAAGACACGGGAGGATACTTCTTCAACCTTAGTAAGTTTTGTCAGTTGTTTAGCTTGTCATTGTCTATTATTGCAAGTTTTTGATAGTAATGTTTTGCAATAGCACAGAGGCATGCTACCTTTGGTGGAATTGATTATTTGTAATGAGTTTGCATTCCAACTAGCTCATCACATTTGATGCTATTTGATTGATTAAATATGAACATTCTATAATCCAGGAGTTTTTCTGTGCAGTCATAGTTTCAGAATTTAAATTAATTCATGAAGATAGTATTGAGAATACATAGTTTGAAATGCATGCGCAAATAATTGAATGTTATACCCCTATTGTTTTTATATTTTAATCGTGGAAAGAAAAGAGTTCTCTAAACTTTATACCTCCAAATTAAAGATATAATGCTACTCTCTGGCATACCAATGCAATGCTAGGATAAGGAATGACATTTATGTTGCAATTACTACTTACGAGAAGTACTATACATCAAATAATATCATTATAAATAACATCAAATAACATCTTACTTAACTTGCTATTAGTACTTATTATTTGAAGAAATAAGTTCTCACTTGCCCATGTATTAAGCATTCCAAGTGAGGAAGCTGGTAGCTTGCCAGCGAGTTAAAGTTTTCCACCCCTCTTCCTCGGTTTTCCAGATGGAGGGTCATGTTGACTGCCAACCACCATAGCAGCTGGTAACCCCACAGGACTTGATGGGAATAGTGTTCTTGACCTCCCTGAGCATTATGCCTTAGCGTAAAGGGTTGAACCATCCCTTGAGGTTAACTTCTTGTTAGTAATTACTAATTACATAACAATAGTACACCATTAAATAACATAGCGGAGTGAATATTTTTAAATAAAGGGAAGAAATTTATAGATTTATAAGCAAGAAAGTACATCGGTTTGACCTGTATTTATTATAGGCAGTGATCTTGCATTGATTGTAAAATCGTCTTACAGTAAATACAACAACCCACTGCAAGATGTGTAGCCTGCCTTGAACATGACATGTTGAACTACACGTGAATGGAGAATCAACCAGTCTTTATACTTTGGGTGAATTCCCATCATTCACTGCTTTTCTCTTTTTCTAATCTATGTTACACAAGTTTGTGGAATGTGGGAGTGAAGGAGGTTGGGGAAGGGATGTCTGGAATAGATAGCACACCTCCAAAATTTTCAGGGGATGTTAGATTGGGGTCGACAATAAATTATGTGAGTGTGAGTGTGTATTTATAATTAAAAGTCTCAAAAGTTATAAAAATATTTAAAACTCACAAAAAACTTGGATGATGAAATAGAATTAGTTCACTGCATAAATATCAAATTTAAGAAATAAAAGTGTCAAGTACATGATCCAATTACGAACAAAAACCATAATATGGCATATTGTGAATTGATATGCCAAAGTTCCAAACTTTAAATGTCTTACAAGTTACAAAATTTTGACATGATAGTTTGATAATTTGGACAATGCAAGAAAGAAAATATGCAAAACAAAAACAATAACCTTTTCTATCATGCTTGGGATATTAAGATGGCATCTCTACTTCATAGTAAATGTTTATGGATGTATGTCGAGAAGCCACTTTCAACTGCAACTGATGACAACTATGATCTTGTATGTTTGAAGAAGGATGAAGTTCTTGGATTGATCAATCTGTCAGTGGAACTTGATCTTGTCTATGACAAAAACAACGATGCAAATCAGGGTTGGGATTCCTTGCACACCCTATTTGGCATAGTGAACGCCACTCAAATCAATAGACTTACAAAGCTCTCCAACCTCAAAATGGTGGATTTTGCTACTGTTGAGGAGCACATTTCCAGGTTCAAGAATCTGAAAGCATACTCTCTTACAAATGGTTGTAAATGTAAGATGAACTCTACATATATCAATATAGTTCTTAATAACCTCTCTTCTGCATTAAAATATTTTGCTATCATTTTTTAGAGCATTCCTCATTTTATTCCAAACCTGGCTTCCTCTAACTTGGAAGACCTATTTTGTAATCTTATTCAACAAGTAACCTTGAGAAACTTGGGCAATCTATCTTTTCAAGAACATGTCCACACTAAGGCTCTTCCCTCCTCATGTATGCATGATTCCCCAAAGGACACTTCTAGGTTTTTCCAAAAGAAGAGGTCAATATGCTTGTATTGCCATAAGAAGAGACATCTGTTAAAAATTGTCGTCTTTGTCTTTATAGGTTTGAAGATATTGCTCAACAAACAACTAGAAATGATGATCTCTTTGAAGATAAGGCTGGTGATTTTGTCTTGGTTGTGCACATTGTTTTGTGGTCCTTTAATTCTAAAGAATTGATTGTAGATTTTGGGGCTATCGGGCATATGATGAAGCATTGACACCTCGTTGATTGCAATGATCAATGCAAAGGTGAGAAGGTAACTATTGGGAATGACTCAACTCTTCTAGTCTTTGGATGCGGTACTATTCAAATTGATAATGCTTAGTACAAAGTTGTTCTCCATGTTCTTGCAGTGGCACTGAATCTTATCTCTATTTACTGCATTAGTCACAACAATAATAAAGTGAAAATTTGGCTAGATAGATGTGTTGTTAAAGACATCAACGACAACTTCAAAGTTGTTGCCTCTGGATATTGTGATGAATCCAAATGTACAAGTTATGGAAATCTTCTTAAACTCTAGCTTCGAATAAATTCATTGTAATGGTGGCGCAAATGACGACAGTAAGCTATGGCACTTTCTTCTTGGTCACACCAACTATGGATCCTTGAGACACATGAGTCGTCTTCACCTTGCTGAAGGCCTTCTAGAGATCAACCCTCCTAGTGGTGTTCGCGAGGGCTGTGTGATGGGTAAGCATCATCGAGAGTCCTTTTCAAAGGACAACTCAAGACAAGCCTCGAAACTGTTTGAGTTAATACATAGTGATAGTTGTGGTCCCATGGCCACTTCTCCGCTTGGGGGTGCCAAGTACCTCATCTTCATTGGTGATTTTTCTTGGTTTCTATGGTTCTACACCATTAAATTTAAGGATGTGTTGTTTGCCAACTATGAAGCTCAATGTAAGTAGAAGATCAAGTGTCTCTGGTTTGCTGGTGGAGGAGAATACACTCATAATGCCTTTTGTCAGTTTCTTTGCTCTCATGGCATCTATTGGCAACACGCTGTTCCTTATACTCAACAAAAGGGCGTGGTTGAGCTGAAGAGTAGGGCTATCATGTAAATGGTCTATTGTATGATTTACTCTTAGAACATGAAGTTTCCCTTCTAGGGAGAAGAAGTTGTCTATGCAACATTTATCATCAATTGCGTCACCTACTTGTGTTGTCTTTGGTACGACTCCTTATGAGCGTTTGCATGGGAAAAAGTCCTCTATTTCACATTTCAGGGTTTTTGGATTAGGTGCATGGGTCCACCTACCTCACGAAAGACATGTTATATTGCATGTCCACTATACGCCTCATCAGACTATGGTTGGTTGCAGTGAGTCTTTTTTGGGGGGGTGTATAGTCTTTATGACCCCGTCACTCAATGTGTGACTGAGCATCATGAGGTTATATATGATAAGCTTGTTCCTCATGGTCTTCCATGATCTCTTCTTTGTCTTCTTTCCAATGATGATTTCAGTGATGATTATCAACATGTCTCCATGGAACATGCCTATGCTTATTCAACATATTTACTTCTTGATGACTCAACTCATTGTAGTGGATCTTACCACATTTTCATCAAGTCTTGGTGCACCCATAGTCATTGGTGATTCCATAGTCATTGATGAGTCTCGCTTCCCCTCTAATTCGAACGATGGTGATAGGCTGCTTAAGTGACCTCTTTTCGTTGGGACCTTACTTGTCTCTATTAATACCTAGTCTAGGTAGCAACACTCCACCCAGTCCAGATCTTCTTCCAACACATTCTTGAGATAGCCATCTATTTGGAGTTTCCTCCATTCGGCCTCAAATTTTGGGGGAGTTAGATCTAGTAGATTTTGTTTGGTGGGCACCCTTTGATTTCGAGCTTTGGATCCATTTTTCTTCCAACTCCGCTTTCCAGTATTAATTTCCAATTTTCAGATCTTAGCTTAGGTCAATGTTTTACCTTCTACATCTTGCTTTATATAGGAGCTGCTTTGTATTGGTACTATTGTACTCAACAATCCCATTTACCTACTTTTTGTGGAAGATTTTATGAGGTCTCTTGCAATCTAAGAAACAAGATACACCCTCTACGCTCTTGCATCTTGTATCGACGTGTCAAACATGTGAGTATGTGGCATACATGGGTCCCACATGTCTGAAGTGCCTCGGATATATGTCCTATGTTGGACCTGCATTCAACGTCTGTTTGACATGCGAGATGCATGTGTTCAGCAGTTGGGCTGAAAAATTTGTGCCCAAAAGTGAATTTTAAGGTGTATTTCAGTCTTTAAGGGCACTATTTGGCCCAGCAATTAGTCACCATTTAAGCAAGGAGGTAAACATAGGGCGGAGGTTAACATGTCGTCAAGATTCTTTGTGTTTGGTGCAAGATAAATATGCATTTCATTTTCAGAGTTTGTCATTTCTGAGTTTTGTTACAGCTGTGCATTCTTCCATTGAAACCATGCCTCAGTCATCATGGTTTGTTGCTCAAAAGAAGGGGAAAAATGTTCATGTTAGTGTTCCTCTGCACGTCCAAGTGCTATTGCTGCCACCATTAGTTCTGCATCTGCTTCAAGTGGAGTTGCCATTGGTGGAGATAAAGCTCTAACAGGAAGACAAGTTAATCAAGAGAGCAAACACCCACTTTGGAAATATGTAACCAAAAGATCATTCCCGGGGAGTAAGGGTGGCGGGAACTGTGATTGGACATGCTCGTTTTGCAAGGTTGAATTTAATAGTACCCAATTTTGTGTCAAGGGCCATTCGTTGGGACTCAAGAGAGGGACTGGAGCATGTCTAGATGTTAGTTTGAGCCAAAGAAAAAGCATGGCTAAGGAGGATTATGTTGGTGAGGCAAACATGGCAGCAGCATGCCATACATATAGAGATGAGGATCCTCATTCATTTTTGAGGACTTTGAATGAGAAAACTACAGAACTTTTGACTCATGAGTTTATGGTTTGATTATATATATATATATATCTATGATCTATGTTCTTAGACTTTATTTTGTAATTTTAATCTAGTGTCTCTCATCTAATCATTGGAGGTAGTTCTATTTTCTAAACTTTCACTATATTTCATTTTTATAATTCTTTAAATTATATATATATATATATATATTATTCCAAAGAAACACTTTGTGGGATTACCCTGTTCTTTGGAATTTCCGGATGGAGGGGTGTGTCAACTGCCATTTGCAACAGCCATTGGTAATCCAATGGGACTTCCAATGAATTGATCACGTGACCTCTCAACGACTTCCTCTTGGATTATGTATACATCAAACAAACAACTCTGTATGGTAATAAATGCAATAATCCGAACTACAATTGTCTTGGAGCATAACAATAGAACTTTAACACTTACCATGATGTTAGCTCTCATGGTTCTTCAGAACTAAGATGAACAGAATCTTGGCAGTCTCATATCCCTTGAAAAGTTAAGTTGGGGGATAGTTTTTTTTAACGATAGGCCACATTGATATCTCTGAGGAGATTAAACGATTGAAGTATCAAGAGTTTGAGACCAGTGAGAGCAACATTTTTTTTGGATGCTTAATAACCTGACAAAGGCAATGGAGGATACTGTCATCTTAGCGGAGTCAGCTAATCTCTGTTTTTTTGGAGTAAACTTAATTATTATTTCTCTCAATTGAGGATTTTTGGGCATCGCTAGAATTTTTTAATAGTTGAACAAGTCTTGCTTCTGAGATGTCTTTTAGAACAGGGATTCATAGTGAGTGAGTTTGAGGAGCATAACAGGAAGATATGGAATTCATTTTCCTGGAGAGCTTTTATTTTTCATGGTGGAATAGATGAATTAATGAAACTGAGGTCTACATAATACTTCTAGCGAATCTGTATCAACCCCACAGGAGATCAGGGCCCAGGGCCTGCAATAAAGCATAGAGGAAGAAGAATCCACTGAGACGGGGGAACTAGTATAGCTTCTCAATGATTAGTGATCTGATAAAATGTTGAATGAGCAGATGCTAACTGCTGCTGTGTACAATGAGAGAGTGCTAAAATGAAAGCATTTTAAATTATGACGCTTTATTACACCATTTTGTACTTTCCCATTTGTCTGTTTCTCTAGAAGTGAAGTGTTTCCAAATTGCCAGAGTAAGTTGGCAGAATTGTAGGATAGCTGAAACGGTGCCTTCAGGATGAGACTGAAGTCGATGACGTAATATCCATGAGGAAATGGCATCATATTCTATAGATGCACACTTATTAACAAAGAACTTTGCTCGTGCTATAATCTCTTTCAATATTCTCTTGAATACTCCTAGTGAACTTCATTTGCTAAGTTGCTTTCCATGGCTATGCCATTTTCAATGATAAGTGTTTATTTAGCCCTGCTTTTTTGTTTAATTGGCTTGTGAGCAAGGCTGTATTTAGGTCCATGGTCAATTGAAATCTGAAGTCCTATGGTTATGACATGTTAAATAAAAGATAACTTATCCTTGTGATGTCATTGTGAGTTTTGGGTCTGAATCTCTGATACACAGCATGTTTAGAACCTAGGTGTATTCAAGGATGCACTTATATTTGTTGTCCATTTTAGTAATATTTTTGCTGTTGCAGGTGTTACTGACAGGATTGCAGATGTAGATGAGAGCTTGTCTATTCCTATAACAAAAGGGGAATTTTCGGTCATGCAGTCAACTTTCAATGTATGGTGTAAATAATCCTGGTATCCCTGAAATTTTCTTTTTAAACATACTGTTACATTATACATATTTAGCTTAATGGCCAGTAAATATTTGAAGTGGTGAGTTGATTATGTTTTGCAGTTCATCTTGCCTTATCTCATGGGCTGGCATGCATATATGGACTCCACAAAGCTCAATGAATCTGGCCATTTCAAGTCTGGTGGTCCGAGTATTGCAAAAAGACCTGATTTAGAGTGGGGTAGGTAGTTTGGTTTTGCAGGAAAGATTATGCAGAGCTCAGGCTAAAGTATTTTGACTGTATATTAACTGTTTGGGGTGCTTACCCAGATGTGCCATTTTAGTTGGCTAAGGCAATCGTAATGTTCACTGGAGGGCAAAGGTGTTGATTTTGGAAGGGATTGATTTGCAAGTGATATAATTTTAAGCAGAGAGATTCTCACCGAGGAAGGATTCTAGAATTATATGCAAAGTTATAGCGTTTCGTAGCATATATGCCATATGGATTAAGTGCTTAGATCAATGGTGTTACACAAGTTTTATTTATAACTATAGTAAAATGTCAGATTCATGGACATTTCGTGGATGGGAGATTTGATCTCAGTACCATGCAGAGCACGCGTTAAGGGTTTTTCCTCTCGATTTTGTTAACATTTCTGTCAGATGTTTGGTGGTTTATATCGATGGAGTCTCAAAAGAGCGTTGTTTGGATTTGGTCACAAACATGTGTTGTTTAGTCTTTCTTATACCATTTCTCTTATTTTGCTATCATTTGAATTTGAATTACTCACTTCTTTTACGTAGAAAATTTTCTGCTTTTTTAATTGCTGAAATATGATATTGATGAGCTCAGATGATGTGGAGCACACTCTTATCGATTCATGTCAAATAGTTACAAATGCCAGAACAAACTAATTCCATGCCTCCCAATTCACGAATTGCAAGACCGTCAAACAATGTGGGAACGGTTGTACTCCTTTCTTGGAAGGATTATAGGTGGATTGTCCTGAAACTCTTTCTTTCCGTGGGGTGTGCTGGATATGACCTGTTTATTTGATTCTTCCAGTTCTTATCACCGTTGTTAACTCTCTTTCTATGTATAATTGAAAACCACTGCTACGTTTGAGAACTACTTGTGACTGAATAACACGTCTTCATGTTCTGAAGATTACAATCAGACGAAAATTAAGATTGTAAATTATCTGAACGACATCAAGGATAAATTGATGAAAAGTTAAGTTGCACTAAAACAGGTATCTTCTGAACAATATAAAGGATAAATTTATAAAAAGTTAAAGTTGCACTGAAACAGGTACCGTGGGGTGTGAATACGATATGAGAAGGAAACGATATATATATATATATATATCGCTGGTGGGGTTGCTGATACGAAATGGCGGGAATATATATATATATCTATCGCTGGTGGGGTTGCCGATACGAAATGGCGGGGAAACTATATATATATATATATATATATATATATACACAAAAACACCACGAGACAAATAATTCATATACCATTTTTCATCATTTATCAATTAGATATGGAAGCATTCATGTGATTTATAACAATTGAAATTAATAAACTTAAATATCGTCATAGATAGATGATGTTTTTCTATGACGAGTACCATAGATGTCCTAGCAAACATTTAATCAAGAACATGTCCATTACTTCTAACATTGACTTTTAAATCCTAAAATTACTCCGGCTTAATCCAATGGTTAGCCTCTTATAAACAGTGCACTGATTGTACTTCTAGAAGTGTTGGAATTTGTGATTGAACCCAATTTTGGAGGTTAGTCGGTGACTCCACTGAGGTGTATTTGGGTTGTGGTCTACTGAGTGACTGGACACGATTAGGTAATGTGGAGTCAGTTGACTAATGCATATAGGGCTTAAATTCATGGGTTTGTCTACTCATTCGTGACTGACTTGGATGATTAAGGTTGGTTCAATCAATGGTCTTTTAGGGAGATTGGTTAGGCACTTGAGTATAAAGTGAGTTTATGTGTTGAGTGATATGATGGTCTTTTAAGGAGATTGGTTAGGCACTTGAGTATAAAGTGAGTTTATGTGTTGAGAGTAATATGATGGTCTTTTAAGGGGATTGGTTAGGCAATTTAGTAGAAATAAGTGAGTTTATGTGTTGAGTGATATGATGAATAGTGATAACATGCAATATAACATTCTATTATAGCACTATCTTAAGACATCACCAATTTTTTTTTTCTTGGATATGTTGTTTACTTTTTATGGTTTATATTGGTAAAAACACGTGATATAACATTAAAATATTACATGTATATTATATGGAGAATTTGTTAAATGTGGCATCATTATAATTTTTTCCATGACATAAAGACATGGGCATGAGAATGTACTAGTAGTTGAGTAAGTCTGGCCATAGGTCAAGAGTTCATATTGGTTCAAAAATAGAAAAACAAAATGTTGAAGCTTGTTGGAGAATTGGTTCATGTAACCCTTCATAAACACACTTTTTGTTTTGTAGATCTGAAACTAAACCATGCCAATTTTTATATGCAAGTTTGATCACATATGCAAGTTTCAAGGGTTTATTGCAACACAGTTGAGGAATGGGCACGGAGGTTGAGAAAGAAGACAATAAAACACAATGAATGTATTTCTACACTAGGTTGTGACATTAATACTATGGTAGACAAGCATTTGATGCGACAAAATGCTTGAAGATAAGTGGTTTTTAAACCAAAATTAAGCCTCAATAATTTTTTGAAAAATACAATGAGACAAAAAAAATTTAGACTATGATTCATCAATTTAGGGTTAGAGTTGTAGTCTTGATTTATAAGCTTTGAGCCTTTATTTTTGAGTTTTGAGGCTCAATTTAGGGTTAGGGTTTCATAGTTTGCCTTTGGGGTTATTTGTTTGTTTTTTGTTGTCAAAAAATAATTTTTTATGGTTAGAAACTTGCCTAGTATCAATCAAATCATTTTAAAAAATCAAGGATTATGTTGAAATGACAAAAACTGATTGGGAAACATTTCAATGTTTTGGATACGACTTGGACATGTTTTAGTGTTGTTTCCAAGTTGTATCCCCTTTGATTCCATTTTCAAAATGGGAAACAACCTATTTTCTCCTTTTCCCAATTGGAACTAGAATAAAAGACTTATATTTATTGAAAATAATTATTGTTACATTTGAGAATTATTGATGACTGGAGAATATGTCTTCATGACTCTAAAGTTATGACTAGATGAAAAATTAAGATTGTAAATAATTAAACAATGGAAATGATGAATTTAAAACAAATAATAATGTCCACTTTTAATTTTCAAGAAGTTATTATTGAAACAAAGAAAATAACCAACTTTCAAGTATAGTGAATGAGTAAATCCATTCTAGTTGATTCCTCATTATATGACAACTAATTTTTCTTTATGCATGTAATGTATACTAATTAATTTTGCTTTTTGCATTTTTAAATTGGTATACCATGCAAATAAATTATTTCTTCAATCCCTATCCCTTTTCCATGCATTGAGGTTATTGAACAAATCCCTCTATGTTTACCCTAACAACCAAGTTTTTTCACATGTTTACATAACTATCAAGAGATCAATCTCCAATACTATCCAATTTTGTATGTATATGATACTAACATGGTTTTTGAGTGTAATGTGTATTTGTTGTGAAAGAGAGTTGTAGGGACAATCATTTTCTCTTAATAGGATTATCAAACATTAGAACAAGGATGGATTGAAGTAAATTTTGATGGGATTTCCAAAGGCAACTTACAAATACAAGAAACAAGGAGTGTAATTGGAGATGGAGGAGGTGATATAACGGTTATGTTTTAAAAAATCTCAAGCTAGGTAACTAAGAGTGAAGCAAAGATTGAAGGTAGTGAAGTTGGAACAATGTCGTCGATGGCCTTAGGTTGTGAAGATGTATTGTTTTATCACACGATTCATGAAGTTGGTGAAGCCCAAAGGGGACATAGATTGTAGGCAAGTTAAAGTATTATGCCCTAGAAGAGACATTTAAGTTGTAGCAATTGCAATAAAACAAGAGCTTCACTAATCGCTTGTTAGTTGGGGGTTACTTGAAGAAACAAAAACCTATATTGAAGACCGTTGAGAAGATTTAAATGATGGTATGGAGTTTATGAATATCAAGTTGAAGGCCCATGACTCGTAAGTGGTAAATTGTAACATTGGTATCAAAGACGATGTAAGATTGAAAAAGGAGATTGTGATATACATAAAAGCAAAGATCAACCTTATGAGGGGAGATTGTATACACAACAATATATATTTGCAGAAGAGAAGAATACAAGTCCTTCCTGGTCCAAATTTTTGAAGCTTTCTCCATAGTTATGAATCCTGCATCATGTTTTTGTTGAATCTGTGTTTCTTTTCATTTTTGTGTCTGCCTTACGGTAGTTGTGTCATGTAGCTCTATGTTTCGACATTTTGCGGTCAAAGAGACAGTCTAGTTCTAAATAAAAGTATGAATGGTTTTATCTATTGAATGAAAAAATAGTCTTTTTTTTGAAAGAAACACTGAATATCTTGTTACCTAATCTAGACTTGTGTGAATGTAATATTGAATTGATATTTAGTATGAAATAAAATGATAATGTATCTTGAAGATATATTTGGATACATGATTTTTTTTTGTGGTAGGGATTTCTTCGGCAAAATTCCTTGCTTTCTCTTCTCATGACTCTTCTAATCTTCGATACATTGATTTTGCTCATATTAAACCAATTCAATACTTTTAGAGGCTACATTTTTAAGACCAAAATTTGAATCAATTATCTTGCAATCTCTTCTAATCTCTGATACATTGATTTTGCTCATATTAAACCAATTCAAAACATTTAGAGGCTACATTTTTAAGACCAAAATTTGGATCAATTATCTTGCAAGCTTTTCTAAAGTTTGTAGGAAGAAGACAAAAGGAAATGTTTTGTAAAATAAAAAATATTTTAATTTTTTTATTGAGATCTTGTATGTGTGACATTGTGGAGCTATGCAATGCTTAATTTGCTCATTTTTAAATATATTTAACAATTATCCATATATTTTATGAATAACTTAATATATAATTTTAGATGTCAATTAAAGAACATTTTGTTGATTTAAATAATAAACCATGGAAATAAAATCACATGAAATTTTTAGATGCAATCACATTCTAAAAGATATACTTACAAAACATATTGTGGCAATAAAATAGAGGGAAAAAACTAATAAAAATGGTGACAAGGTTATAAGATTTTGTGCAAAATAAATAAAATAAACACTTTTATATATTGTTTTAGTTCATTTACCTTAAATTTATCTAAATTAAAACTATGAAAAATATCTAAACAAAAAAAGTTCTTTCTACCCCTTATGTTATTGAATATTTTTTGAAGCCCTTTGATTATCTTTTAAAATTTCCACCTAATTCTACCTGGGTC
The DNA here is from genome assembly GCA_010110895.2 of Picea sitchensis. Taxonomy (NCBI): domain Eukaryota; kingdom Viridiplantae; phylum Streptophyta; class Pinopsida; order Pinales; family Pinaceae; genus Picea; species Picea sitchensis. Next base: position 23,430 of record SNQJ01S0104885.1, read on the forward strand.
CAAAAACAATCTTTTAGAGATTTATTTGATTTTGATTGTTTGTATTTACACTTCAAGATTTTTAGAGATTTATTTGATTTTGATTATTTGTATTTACACTTCAAGATTTTCATGAAAAAGTACATGAAATTCATTATAATAAAAACATCTTTATCCCCATTGCAATTTTGATCCAAAAACCTTTGAAATATTAAGTTAAAAATTATTCATTATAAACCATGATTAAATGACAATAAAGACATAGTTAATGGATGTTATACTTCAAAAATTAACTTGATTTGGTTAAAAGCTTCAAACCTATATTCCTTTCTTGAAGTCATCTTTTATTCCTCTTTGAAGTGTCAAAGGAATGCAATAAAGTTCTCTGTCGAGCGACGATCTACAAGTTGAAGCACTCTTAGGTTCAAACCCCGATATACATGCTCCCCATGAGCACGCAATCACCCAAGTCTTTCCAAGGTTTGAAGTCATGTTAATGCATCAAACATTAGTTTCATGCTAATGTTAAAGGTGGTATGGATGGCATTTCTTGTGTAGTTTTTGTAGATGACTCTAGGTGCAAGTCTTGGGTATATATATATATTGTGACGGGTGGAATCAACAACTAGTTTGGTACATAATCGCGCGAAACGAGGTTGTGTTATCTGAATGCTATCACTATAACCTCCAGATGTGCCATACACGACACACAAAGTAAGTCAGGGTTTCGAACCAGGGACTTCACATAATATAGTGCCTTAACAATACACTCCATCGCCAACTACCCTACACCCTGGGGGCCAAGTCTTGGGTATATTTGAGAGAATAGTTATCCCTCAATTATTACAATTGTTGCCAAAAGTCTTTAGATTAAAACGTTGATATTGTAAATGACTTCAAATCTCCCTTGTGAAATAATGAGAGTTTTTTATTTTGCACATATATTCAATTATAAGTGGCACGTGTCATTGAACATATTTAATGATACCATCTTCTTTTTTCCTTCAACAAACACATTTATAACAAATTAATGATAATTTATAACAAATTAATGACAAAAATGGGTAGACAATATATTCCATTAAGAAAGTTGATTTAACAACACCTCATTTTTTTGGGAAAAAATGGTCCGATACAAGCACTGTACATTTTTTAACACACTTTTTAACTACCTTTTAGTTTTTCTTGTATAATGAATATTTTGAAATGGAAAAATAATGGAAAACATGACAAAAATGATAGGAGAAGAAAATATAGTTGAAACTAATCAACATGCTACTTGCTCACAGTACCTAATACACAACACTTTTGGGTTCAAGCTCCATGCTTCACGAGCAAAGGGAATAAAGTAGCACAAACAAGAAGTAATGAGAACACAAATATTTTCCAATTGAAACGTCTATATTGTGTTATCAATACAACTTGTGTACAATTATTTTGAATACAAACTCTCTTATGCTAAGCCTTTGCTACTCTTGCCTCTCAACCCTTATTTTCCTCATTGCTTAAGACCCCAATTTTTTCTCTCTTCCTTACAAATCAGATTTCTATACACAATTCTAGTCACTTATTTTATATCATTACATATTAACCAAAATGTAAGCATTTTGAATTGGTTATGCTATTTGAACATAATTGTCATCTTTAACTTTCCAATATTGTTTGATGTTACTAGTCAATTGTTTTTGTAGTATGACCATTCAAGTTTGGATAAGAAACACTTGTCAATATATTAGAAAGGCCTAATAACTCTATGTATAAAATTCATCAGATCATATTGGTTGAGCATCAATAATAAAACTTGTCACCTTCTTATTAATGTTGACCAAGTGTTGCATGGACGAGGCTAACTACTTTGCATGCTTGCGTAACAAGATGTGGTATATATGTGACACACGGTTGGTCAATTTGGTGTACGTGGTGCACTTGTGGTACATGTGGCGTCACTATGGTCTATATGGTGCATGTGGTGCAAGTGTGGTCTATGTAGTGCATGCAACACAATAGTGATTTATGTGGCATCATGGACCAAAGTATTTTAATAATGTATTTGTTGCTAACCTATACTAATGTGTGTATGTGCATGTGTGGTGTTATGGAGGACATTTATATTATTGCAAAAAACAATGGCTATTGACGAGCCCCACATCTATATTGTTTTCCTCATATTGTTTTGACCTTTTCATGAACATTTGACCAATTGTGTCTTATTCATTTTTTATTACAATTTGAATATTTTTGTAGCTTTTATGGAGAATTTGAATGAATTGTTCAAGTTTTAATGATTCTTGCAAGTTAGGCACCGATGATTTATGCTACAGAATAAATCTTTAGTGTTCATTTCTCATTTGCTATAGAGTTTCTAGTCGTTGCAGAATTCCCTATGCACTAAAAGGCATGTGAACACTATTGCCGAGTTATTTTCAAGTCTCTTTTCTATGGAGTTCTTTCAAATTCTTTTTGCTTCAAAATTTCTTCAAATTTCCTAATGCATCAACTCAAAGCACAATTTCAAAAATGCTAGTGGATCCTGGACTACAATATGACGTGATCTCCATGAAATCAACACCTCTATCAAGGAGACAATTCCATCATGTTCAAATCATTATTAGCTAGGTATTTTCAAGAAGTCAATGGTTATTTGCTTCTTTAATGAGTTTTTTTCAAGACATTGTTGAAGAAATTTTAGAATATTGTTTAATTGTTAGGGTATTAGGGATTTAGTTGGAACCCCCAATAAACCAAAAACTATGTCTTATAACTTCTTATTTCTTTCACCCATTTGGGTTTGGTTTAACATAGAGAGATAATGTATTGGATTATACTTTGTGATTTGTTTGATATAATGCAATACAACCAGGATACTTGCTTCATTGTGATTGTGTAGTTGCGTTTTAGTTTATGGATTCAACACAATGGTCTTCAAAGCAAGGGCCCACTTAGGGAGTGCACTAGGTGGTTGTATCCCTTGTTGTTTAATTAGTTTATTTGTTGCATAGTTATTTCTTAATGTGGTTTTGGATGTGTATGTGTAATCTTTCATTTTAGTAGCATCGATTCCATTTGTTAATTTCTATAGATTATTCTTTAAGTGGTTAATTTTATAAGAAATTATGCACGTAGAGTTGTTGCTCTATATTGTTGTTTTACAAACATTTGAAGTGATTTTGAATGCTTTCTTTCAAAAGAGATTTTATTTATGGGGCACTCTATTGTTTCTTTGGATCATTAGTTCATAGTTAGTTAAATTAAATTTTGTTCGACCAAATTAGACTTGCAAAACTAGTTTTAAGCATTCACAAAACAAAAGGTTAGCATTTCCCATTTATTCCAACCTTATAGTTTCATATATAGTGCACGGTATCACAAAGCTCATGCACTCAAACTTATAAATTATAGTATACTCCTAGAATTTGTAGCATTAATAGGTTGAATTATCTAGATTGGATCATTATATTATTTGTCATCTGTCTCGACACTTTAAGAGGAGAAAAAATTGGAGGAATAAGCTTACAGGGCCATTCTCGTAGCATGCACCAATTTGGAAAATTGGGGTCTGAAACCTTCCAAAGACATTTTGAGGCATTAAATGATGCTTTTTGGGGTGCAGACTGTGCGTCAATTAGAGTTTGTATGCAAAAGTTATGCCTCCCTTAAGTTGATCTACCATGTTGACCACTATGGTATGAGAGGATGCCACGTCAACCCCTGTTACTCATGCATATGGGGATAACCACACATGTAATTTCAAGAAGATTCTAGAAGGTCCAAAACCCTATCACAATTGAGGGTTGAGAAAGTAAAAAACCTACCCCTATATGGCTATTAGGCTATGTTAAATACCAAGCCACTAGGAGGAGATGGGGTTCCATTCTTTTGCATTGTATCTTGTTCCATAGCTGAGCAGAGCATCGAAGAGTGGTATTCTGTGAGAATAACATAGGAGGAGAGATTTTGTAGTAGCCATATAGGCCATAGGTCAAATACAACTCCTTAGAGAGTGCCTCTTTCTTTGTACTTGCATCATTTCTATACCAGAGAAAAGAGAGCAGAGCAACCTCACCTTCTAGCTGGGTTTTCTCCCGTATTGGGTTTCCTAGGTCATATTTTGTGTTTATTTATGGATGATGTGAATGTATTTTATTGTTCTCTATTTTCCACATTTTATCTATTTCATGCATAAGTAGAAAATCAATAATCAAATATTCAAGAGATCTAAAGGAAAATTAACCTTAATAGTAAATATTTCAGTATTTTATTAGATTTGTTGTGACGAGCTAGTCCAGTGGAATATCCACAACAATTTACAAATCATTAGAATTCTGAAGCCTGTCACTTTTTTGATGTTGTTATCGGGGATATGCCAAAACTATAGTAGGCCAAGTTTGTTGGGTTAGGACTATACACTGTAGGGGTAGTATGGGTTGAAGGTTGAAATTCAACCTTGCATACGTCTCTATGTAGTGTTCTTATATTTTAGTAGTTTTCTTTAATTAAAATGTATGAATGAATCATCATAGGGATAAGTTAGGTAGGTTCCTTTCGAACAATCTTGAATTTGGTCCAGGTCAAGCTAAAGCTATCCCACAAGGGGTAAGAAACATCGCTTGTGGTTTCCTAACAATCAATTGAAGAACCTGTAATGAAATAAGAAGAGTCAATTGAACAAGCTATAAAATCACTACAAAGATTGTTGTGTAAGTTATTGATAGTTCAACCAAGCCCTAAAAAGAAGTAAAATCAAAACATTTTCTACTATTTTGAGTAGTTCGGGAATTTGAGGCCTCTGGAATCATAGACAACAACAATGAACATGATCAACCAACCACTTGTGAGTTTCAAATCTAGGAGGTTGATGAGGATTTTAAGATGAAAAACACTAACCCCTTTGTTCTCCTGCATTTTTATGGGCTAATAATGGAAGACCTAGATACTTTCTTGTTTGAATTTGAAGTGCTATGTAGGACCTATGAGTGCAATAATGACACACATAAACTTAGATTGTTTCCATCTACACTGAAATATGTAGTGTTACGATGGTTTATAGGATTATATGGAGGTAGTATTAGTCTATGGGAGAAAATGAAGGAAAAGGTTTCAAATAAATATTGAGATTATTGCAAGGCTAGAGATAAAAGAGATGAAATATTTTGAATGACACAGAGATTGAGTCATTGGAATACTATGCTAAAAGATTTAAGGTAAGCTAGAAGAGGTTCCTCAATTGCAAGTTAGACCTAGATTCTCTCAAATTGGTACTTTTGACAGGAGTTAGGGATAAATGGATGGAATCCTTGAATTTGATAGCAGTTAGATATGTCTCTCATCTTGCTTATGAGGAAATCCAAGAAGTTGTAAAGAACTATTATAAAACAAACATATGGAAGAAAAAAGGCCAAAGAAGTATTGTTTCCCAAACATCAAGAGCCACAACATGCATAACCAATATTGTGATTGGTATTTTGTTGGAAGACATGAAGAAACATATTTTGAATTCATTGGCCATGCAATTGGACACCATCCAAGATAAAAAGAAACAAGAGGACATCGAAAATTCCTGGACAATATTTCGTCCAAAATGTAGGAAGAAGGATGCATGGCATGAATGACCATTGGAAAAAATAGAAGTTTGTGTAATTTGCATTGAAAATCATAATACAAGTCAATGCCTATCTTTTCCCAGTTGGAAGGTTGTTTATCAAGGTGCATGAGAGAATGGAAAAAAGTGTGTTTCGTCAACTAAAGGAGGCCCGAACAACCATGCCAAAATCCTCAAGGTATGCCCTCTGAACATCATCAACATTTCAATTCTTTTTTGGCTAATCAAATGAATCATGTTTCATCCCCGAGTTGGTATTCTCTAAAAACCCCTAAAAAATTTGTTGTAGTGGTCAATGCCACCCACAAATCCACGACAATGGTATTATCCAACATCCCAAGGACAACAATTTCCATACTATTAGTACTAAAGAAAACAATGGACGATTAGAAACAACCTTGGCTACCTTGAAAAAAATGACATTCTCAACAACAATCCCTCTTGCCACTCCAAAAAAGTAATGCCAATTAGTGCCCCCTAGATAACCACACTCATCTTCCCAACTTGCACCAAACCCCAACAACAAGCAAACTCAACCAATGAGTACAAAATAATGAGATGGTAAATTATTTGACTTGCTCGTTAATCTTTGTGGATTGTAATGAGCTCCACCTTCACTCATGAAAGATTTTATAAGACATCTCACCACTAATAATCACTGAGCAAGGTGAGGAAGATTAGTTGCAAAAATCAGTTCTCACACATTCAAGCCAAGAAGTGACAACCCTCTCAACAAGAAAAATAGTGTGACACTCCACCTTTTCTAGAGAGCTTAGAGCAATGAGAGGCACAAGCCCACATGGATTTCAATTTCTTGGGGAGCTACAAAATATTTGTGCTAAAATTCCTTTGTTCCAAACAATCAAATATGTACCTATTTATGAAAACATTGTAGGAGAGCTTTATCTCAAGAAACCATGGAGAAAAAGGAAAGATTTGGCTGGGTGCGCTGGTCCAAAGGGGCATGACAGTTGACGAGTGCATGGATTCATTTGGGTGACTAGGTCTGCGAAGGGGTACAACTATTCGTTTGGGAGACCTGGTCTACGAAGGGGTGCGATGATTCGTTTGGACACATGGGTTCATAAATGGGCGTGACACCCCCAAAGGATGCGACAATTCACGATGGTGACCTTTGGAGTGCCTATAAGATAAAAAGAGCACACAACCAAGGAAGGAAGATTTGAAGACAAGGCAAGCACAAATAACTCTATGGTCATGAGGAAGAAGATGAAGGGCGAGCTCCCTCAAGGAGGCAAGTCGCTCCACTTGGGAGGACTTGTGAT